>JAITYX010000021.1:0-17500 GCA_021018815.1 Talinum fruticosum
CCTAAACCCTAAACCCTAAACCCTAAACCCTAAACCCTAAACCCTAAACCCTAAACCCTAAACCCTAAACCCTAAACCCTAAACCCTAAACCCTAAACCCTAAACCCTAAACCCTAAACCCTAAACCCTAAACCCTAAACCCTAAACCCTAAACCCTAAACCCTAAACCCTAAACCCTAAACCCTAAACCCTAAACCCTAAACCCTAAACCCTAAACCCTAAACCCTAAACCCTAAACCCTAAACCCTAAACCCTAAACCCTAAACCCTAAACCCTAAACCCTAAACCCTAAACCCTAAACCCTAAACCCTAAACCCTAAACCCTAAACCCTAAACCCTAAACCCTAAACCCTAAACCCTAAACCCTAAACCCTAAACCCTAAACCCTAAACCCTAAACCCTAAACCCTAAACCCTAAACCCTAAACCCTAAACCCTAAACCCTAAACCCTAAACCCTAAACCCTAAACCCTAAACCCTAAACCCTAAACCCTAAACCCTAAACCCTAAACCCTAAACCCTAAACCCTAAACCCTAAACCCTAAACCCTAAACCCTAAACCCTAAACCCTAAACCCTAAACCCTAAACCCTAAACCCTAAACCCTAAACCCTAAACCCTAAACCCTAAACCCTAAACCCTAAACCCTAAACCCTAAACCCTAAACCCTAAACCCTAAACCCTAAACCCTAAACCCTAAACCCTAAACCCTAAACCCTAAACCCTAAACCCTAAACCCTAAACCCTAAACCCTAAACCCTAAACCCTAAACCCTAAACCCTAAACCCTAAACCCTAAACCCTAAACCCTAAACCCTAAACCCTAAACCCTAAACCCTAAACCCTAAACCCTAAACCCTAAACCCTAAACCCTAAACCCTAAACCCTAAACCCTAAACCCTAAACCCTAAACCCTAAACCCTAAACCCTAAACCCTAAACCCTAAACCCTAAACCCTAAACCCTAAACCCTAAACCCTAAACCCTAAACCCTAAACCCTAAACCCTAAACCCTAAACCCTAAACCCTAAACCCTAAACCCTAAACCCTAAACCCTAAACCCTAAACCCTAAACCCTAAACCCTAAACCCTAAACCCTAAACCCTAAACCCTAAACCCTAAACCCTAAACCCTAAACCCTAAACCCTAAACCCTAAACCCTAAACCCTAAACCCTAAACCCTAAACCCTAAACCCTAAACCCTAAACCCTAAACCCTAAACCCTAAACCCTAAACCCTAAACCCTAAACCCTAAACCCTAAACCCTAAACCCTAAACCCTAAACCCTAAACCCTAAACCCTAAACCCTAAACCCTAAACCCTAAACCCTAAACCCTAAACCCTAAACCCTAAACCCTAAACCCTAAACCCTAAACCCTAAACCCTAAACCCTAAACCCTAAACCCTAAACCCTAAACCCTAAACCCTAAACCCTAAACCCTAAACCCTAAACCCTAAACCCTAAACCCTAAACCCTAAACCCTAAACCCTAAACCCTAAACCCTAAACCCTAAACCCTAAACCCTAAACCCTAAACCCTAAACCCTAAACCCTAAACCCTAAACCCTAAACCCTAAACCCTAAACCCTAAACCCTAAACCCTAAACCCTAAACCCTAAACCCTAAACCCTAAACCCTAAACCCTAAACCCTAAACCCTAAACCCTAAACCCTAAACCCTAAACCCTAAACCCTAAACCCTAAACCCTAAACCCTAAACCCTAAACCCTAAACCCTAAACCCTAAACCCTAAACCCTAAACCCTAAACCCTAAACCCTAAACCCTAAACCCTAAACCCTAAACCCTAAACCCTAAACCCTAAACCCTAAACCCTAAACCCTAAACCCTAAACCCTAAACCCTAAACCCTAAACCCTAAACCCTAAACCCTAAACCCTAAACCCTAAACCCTAAACCCTAAACCCTAAACCCTAAACCCTAAACCCTAAACCCTAAACCCTAAACCCTAAACCCTAAACCCTAAACCCTAAACCCTAAACCCTAAACCCTAAACCCTAAACCCTAAACCCTAAACCCTAAACCCTAAACCCTAAACCCTAAACCCTAAACCCTAAACCCTAAACCCTAAACCCTAAACCCTAAACCCTAAACCCTAAACCCTAAACCCTAAACCCTAAACCCTAAACCCTAAACCCTAAACCCTAAACCCTAAACCCTAAACCCTAAACCCTAAACCCTAAACCCTAAACCCTAAACCCTAAACCCTAAACCCTAAACCCTAAACCCTAAACCCTAAACCCTAAACCCTAAACCCTAAACCCTAAACCCTAAACCCTAAACCCTAAACCCTAAACCCTAAACCCTAAACCCTAAACCCTAAACCCTAAACCCTAAACCCTAAACCCTAAACCCTAAACCCTAAACCCTAAACCCTAAACCCTAAACCCTAAACCCTAAACCCTAAACCCTAAACCCTAAACCCTAAACCCTAAACCCTAAACCCTAAACCCTAAACCCTAAACCCTAAACCCTAAACCCTAAACCCTAAACCCTAAACCCTAAACCCTAAACCCTAAACCCTAAACCCTAAACCCTAAACCCTAAACCCTAAACCCTAAACCCTAAACCCTAAACCCTAAACCCTAAACCCTAAACCCTAAACCCTAAACCCTAAACCCTAAACCCTAAACCCTAAACCCTAAACCCTAAACCCTAAACCCTAAACCCTAAACCCTAAACCCTAAACCCTAAACCCTAAACCCTAAACCCTAAACCCTAAACCCTAAACCCTAAACCCTAAACCCTAAACCCTAAACCCTAAACCCTAAACCCTAAACCCTAAACCCTAAACCCTAAACCCTAAACCCTAAACCCTAAACCCTAAACCCTAAACCCTAAACCCTAAACCCTAAACCCTAAACCCTAAACCCTAAACCCTAAACCCTAAACCCTAAACCCTAAACCCTAAACCCTAAACCCTAAACCCTAAACCCTAAACCCTAAACCCTAAACCCTAAACCCTAAACCCTAAACCCTAAACCCTAAACCCTAAACCCTAAACCCTAAACCCTAAACCCTAAACCCTAAACCCTAAACCCTAAACCCTAAACCCTAAACCCTAAACCCTAAACCCTAAACCCTAAACCCTAAACCCTAAACCCTAAACCCTAAACCCTAAACCCTAAACCCTAAACCCTAAACCCTAAACCCTAAACCCTAAACCCTAAACCCTAAACCCTAAACCCTAAACCCTAAACCCTAAACCCTAAACCCTAAACCCTAAACCCTAAACCCTAAACCCTAAACCCTAAACCCTAAACCCTAAACCCTAAACCCTAAACCCTAAACCCTAAACCCTAAACCCTAAACCCTAAACCCTAAACCCTAAACCCTAAACCCTAAACCCTAAACCCTAAACCCTAAACCCTAAACCCTAAACCCTAAACCCTAAACCCTAAACCCTAAACCCTAAACCCTAAACCCTAAACCCTAAACCCTAAACCCTAAACCCTAAACCCTAAACCCTAAACCCTAAACCCTAAACCCTAAACCCTAAACCCTAAACCCTAAACCCTAAACCCTAAACCCTAAACCCTAAACCCTAAACCCTAAACCCTAAACCCTAAACCCTAAACCCTAAACCCTAAACCCTAAACCCTAAACCCTAAACCCTAAACCCTAAACCCTAAACCCTAAACCCTAAACCCTAAACCCTAAACCCTAAACCCTAAACCCTAAACCCTAAACCCTAAACCCTAAACCCTAAACCCTAAACCCTAAACCCTAAACCCTAAACCCTAAACCCTAAACCCTAAACCCTAAACCCTAAACCCTAAACCCTAAACCCTAAACCCTAAACCCTAAACCCTAAACCCTAAACCCTAAACCCTAAACCCTAAACCCTAAACCCTAAACCCTAAACCCTAAACCCTAAACCCTAAACCCTAAACCCTAAACCCTAAACCCTAAACCCTAAACCCTAAACCCTAAACCCTAAACCCTAAACCCTAAACCCTAAACCCTAAACCCTAAACCCTAAACCCTAAACCCTAAACCCTAAACCCTAAACCCTAAACCCTAAACCCTAAACCCTAAACCCTAAACCCTAAACCCTAAACCCTAAACCCTAAACCCTAAACCCTAAACCCTAAACCCTAAACCCTAAACCCTAAACCCTAAACCCTAAACCCTAAACCCTAAACCCTAAACCCTAAACCCTAAACCCTAAACCCTAAACCCTAAACCCTAAACCCTAAACCCTAAACCCTAAACCCTAAACCCTAAACCCTAAACCCTAAACCCTAAACCCTAAACCCTAAACCCTAAACCCTAAACCCTAAACCCTAAACCCTAAACCCTAAACCCTAAACCCTAAACCCTAAACCCTAAACCCTAAACCCTAAACCCTAAACCCTAAACCCTAAACCCTAAACCCTAAACCCTAAACCCTAAACCCTAAACCCTAAACCCTAAACCCTAAACCCTAAACCCTAAACCCTAAACCCTAAACCCTAAACCCTAAACCCTAAACCCTAAACCCTAAACCCTAAACCCTAAACCCTAAACCCTAAACCCTAAACCCTAAACCCTAAACCCTAAACCCTAAACCCTAAACCCTAAACCCTAAACCCTAAACCCTAAACCCTAAACCCTAAACCCTAAACCCTAAACCCTAAACCCTAAACCCTAAACCCTAAACCCTAAACCCTAAACCCTAAACCCTAAACCCTAAACCCTAAACCCTAAACCCTAAACCCTAAACCCTAAACCCTAAACCCTAAACCCTAAACCCTAAACCCTAAACCCTAAACCCTAAACCCTAAACCCTAAACCCTAAACCCTAAACCCTAAACCCTAAACCCTAAACCCTAAACCCTAAACCCTAAACCCTAAACCCTAAACCCTAAACCCTAAACCCTAAACCCTAAACCCTAAACCCTAAACCCTAAACCCTAAACCCTAAACCCTAAACCCTAAACCCTAAACCCTAAACCCTAAACCCTAAACCCTAAACCCTAAACCCTAAACCCTAAACCCTAAACCCTAAACCCTAAACCCTAAACCCTAAACCCTAAACCCTAAACCCTAAACCCTAAACCCTAAACCCTAAACCCTAAACCCTAAACCCTAAACCCTAAACCCTAAACCCTAAACCCTAAACCCTAAACCCTAAACCCTAAACCCTAAACCCTAAACCCTAAACCCTAAACCCTAAACCCTAAACCCTAAACCCTAAACCCTAAACCCTAAACCCTAAACCCTAAACCCTAAACCCTAAACCCTAAACCCTAAACCCTAAACCCTAAACCCTAAACCCTAAACCCTAAACCCTAAACCCTAAACCCTAAACCCTAAACCCTAAACCCTAAACCCTAAACCCTAAACCCTAAACCCTAAACCCTAAACCCTAAACCCTAAACCCTAAACCCTAAACCCTAAACCCTAAACCCTAAACCCTAAACCCTAAACCCTAAACCCTAAACCCTAAACCCTAAACCCTAAACCCTAAACCCTAAACCCTAAACCCTAAACCCTAAACCCTAAACCCTAAACCCTAAACCCTAAACCCTAAACCCTAAACCCTAAACCCTAAACCCTAAACCCTAAACCCTAAACCCTAAACCCTAAACCCTAAACCCTAAACCCTAAACCCTAAACCCTAAACCCTAAACCCTAAACCCTAAACCCTAAACCCTAAACCCTAAACCCTAAACCCTAAACCCTAAACCCTAAACCCTAAACCCTAAACCCTAAACCCTAAACCCTAAACCCTAAACCCTAAACCCTAAACCCTAAACCCTAAACCCTAAACCCTAAACCCTAAACCCTAAACCCTAAACCCTAAACCCTAAACCCTAAACCCTAAACCCTAAACCCTAAACCCTAAACCCTAAACCCTAAACCCTAAACCCTAAACCCTAAACCCTAAACCCTAAACCCTAAACCCTAAACCCTAAACCCTAAACCCTAAACCCTAAACCCTAAACCCTAAACCCTAAACCCTAAACCCTAAACCCTAAACCCTAAACCCTAAACCCTAAACCCTAAACCCTAAACCCTAAACCCTAAACCCTAAACCCTAAACCCTAAACCCTAAACCCTAAACCCTAAACCCTAAACCCTAAACCCTAAACCCTAAACCCTAAACCCTAAACCCTAAACCCTAAACCCTAAACCCTAAACCCTAAACCCTAAACCCTAAACCCTAAACCCTAAACCCTAAACCCTAAACCCTAAACCCTAAACCCTAAACCCTAAACCCTAAACCCTAAACCCTAAACCCTAAACCCTAAACCCTAAACCCTAAACCCTAAACCCTAAACCCTAAACCCTAAACCCTAAACCCTAAACCCTAAACCCTAAACCCTAAACCCTAAACCCTAAACCCTAAACCCTAAACCCTAAACCCTAAACCCTAAACCCTAAACCCTAAACCCTAAACCCTAAACCCTAAACCCTAAACCCTAAACCCTAAACCCTAAACCCTAAACCCTAAACCCTAAACCCTAAACCCTAAACCCTAAACCCTAAACCCTAAACCCTAAACCCTAAACCCTAAACCCTAAACCCTAAACCCTAAACCCTAAACCCTAAACCCTAAACCCTAAACCCTAAACCCTAAACCCTAAACCCTAAACCCTAAACCCTAAACCCTAAACCCTAAACCCTAAACCCTAAACCCTAAACCCTAAACCCTAAACCCTAAACCCTAAACCCTAAACCCTAAACCCTAAACCCTAAACCCTAAACCCTAAACCCTAAACCCTAAACCCTAAACCCTAAACCCTAAACCCTAAACCCTAAACCCTAAACCCTAAACCCTAAACCCTAAACCCTAAACCCTAAACCCTAAACCCTAAACCCTAAACCCTAAACCCTAAACCCTAAACCCTAAACCCTAAACCCTAAACCCTAAACCCTAAACCCTAAACCCTAAACCCTAAACCCTAAACCCTAAACCCTAAACCCTAAACCCTAAACCCTAAACCCTAAACCCTAAACCCTAAACCCTAAACCCTAAACCCTAAACCCTAAACCCTAAACCCTAAACCCTAAACCCTAAACCCTAAACCCTAAACCCTAAACCCTAAACCCTAAACCCTAAACCCTAAACCCTAAACCCTAAACCCTAAACCCTAAACCCTAAACCCTAAACCCTAAACCCTAAACCCTAAACCCTAAACCCTAAACCCTAAACCCTAAACCCTAAACCCTAAACCCTAAACCCTAAACCCTAAACCCTAAACCCTAAACCCTAAACCCTAAACCCTAAACCCTAAACCCTAAACCCTAAACCCTAAACCCTAAACCCTAAACCCTAAACCCTAAACCCTAAACCCTAAACCCTAAACCCTAAACCCTAAACCCTAAACCCTAAACCCTAAACCCTAAACCCTAAACCCTAAACCCTAAACCCTAAACCCTAAACCCTAAACCCTAAACCCTAAACCCTAAACCCTAAACCCTAAACCCTAAACCCTAAACCCTAAACCCTAAACCCTAAACCCTAAACCCTAAACCCTAAACCCTAAACCCTAAACCCTAAACCCTAAACCCTAAACCCTAAACCCTAAACCCTAAACCCTAAACCCTAAACCCTAAACCCTAAACCCTAAACCCTAAACCCTAAACCCTAAACCCTAAACCCTAAACCCTAAACCCTAAACCCTAAACCCTAAACCCTAAACCCTAAACCCTAAACCCTAAACCCTAAACCCTAAACCCTAAACCCTAAACCCTAAACCCTAAACCCTAAACCCTAAACCCTAAACCCTAAACCCTAAACCCTAAACCCTAAACCCTAAACCCTAAACCCTAAACCCTAAACCCTAAACCCTAAACCCTAAACCCTAAACCCTAAACCCTAAACCCTAAACCCTAAACCCTAAACCCTAAACCCTAAACCCTAAACCCTAAACCCTAAACCCTAAACCCTAAACCCTAAACCCTAAACCCTAAACCCTAAACCCTAAACCCTAAACCCTAAACCCTAAACCCTAAACCCTAAACCCTAAACCCTAAACCCTAAACCCTAAACCCTAAACCCTAAACCCTAAACCCTAAACCCTAAACCCTAAACCCTAAACCCTAAACCCTAAACCCTAAACCCTAAACCCTAAACCCTAAACCCTAAACCCTAAACCCTAAACCCTAAACCCTAAACCCTAAACCCTAAACCCTAAACCCTAAACCCTAAACCCTAAACCCTAAACCCTAAACCCTAAACCCTAAACCCTAAACCCTAAACCCTAAACCCTAAACCCTAAACCCTAAACCCTAAACCCTAAACCCTAAACCCTAAACCCTAAACCCTAAACCCTAAACCCTAAACCCTAAACCCTAAACCCTAAACCCTAAACCCTAAACCCTAAACCCTAAACCCTAAACCCTAAACCCTAAACCCTAAACCCTAAACCCTAAACCCTAAACCCTAAACCCTAAACCCTAAACCCTAAACCCTAAACCCTAAACCCTAAACCCTAAACCCTAAACCCTAAACCCTAAACCCTAAACCCTAAACCCTAAACCCTAAACCCTAAACCCTAAACCCTAAACCCTAAACCCTAAACCCTAAACCCTAAACCCTAAACCCTAAACCCTAAACCCTAAACCCTAAACCCTAAACCCTAAACCCTAAACCCTAAACCCTAAACCCTAAACCCTAAACCCTAAACCCTAAACCCTAAACCCTAAACCCTAAACCCTAAACCCTAAACCCTAAACCCTAAACCCTAAACCCTAAACCCTAAACCCTAAACCCTAAACCCTAAACCCTAAACCCTAAACCCTAAACCCTAAACCCTAAACCCTAAACCCTAAACCCTAAACCCTAAACCCTAAACCCTAAACCCTAAACCCTAAACCCTAAACCCTAAACCCTAAACCCTAAACCCTAAACCCTAAACCCTAAACCCTAAACCCTAAACCCTAAACCCTAAACCCTAAACCCTAAACCCTAAACCCTAAACCCTAAACCCTAAACCCTAAACCCTAAACCCTAAACCCTAAACCCTAAACCCTAAACCCTAAACCCTAAACCCTAAACCCTAAACCCTAAACCCTAAACCCTAAACCCTAAACCCTAAACCCTAAACCCTAAACCCTAAACCCTAAACCCTAAACCCTAAACCCTAAACCCTAAACCCTAAACCCTAAACCCTAAACCCTAAACCCTAAACCCTAAACCCTAAACCCTAAACCCTAAACCCTAAACCCTAAACCCTAAACCCTAAACCCTAAACCCTAAACCCTAAACCCTAAACCCTAAACCCTAAACCCTAAACCCTAAACCCTAAACCCTAAACCCTAAACCCTAAACCCTAAACCCTAAACCCTAAACCCTAAACCCTAAACCCTAAACCCTAAACCCTAAACCCTAAACCCTAAACCCTAAACCCTAAACCCTAAACCCTAAACCCTAAACCCTAAACCCTAAACCCTAAACCCTAAACCCTAAACCCTAAACCCTAAACCCTAAACCCTAAACCCTAAACCCTAAACCCTAAACCCTAAACCCTAAACCCTAAACCCTAAACCCTAAACCCTAAACCCTAAACCCTAAACCCTAAACCCTAAACCCTAAACCCTAAACCCTAAACCCTAAACCCTAAACCCTAAACCCTAAACCCTAAACCCTAAACCCTAAACCCTAAACCCTAAACCCTAAACCCTAAACCCTAAACCCTAAACCCTAAACCCTAAACCCTAAACCCTAAACCCTAAACCCTAAACCCTAAACCCTAAACCCTAAACCCTAAACCCTAAACCCTAAACCCTAAACCCTAAACCCTAAACCCTAAACCCTAAACCCTAAACCCTAAACCCTAAACCCTAAACCCTAAACCCTAAACCCTAAACCCTAAACCCTAAACCCTAAACCCTAAACCCTAAACCCTAAACCCTAAACCCTAAACCCTAAACCCTAAACCCTAAACCCTAAACCCTAAACCCTAAACCCTAAACCCTAAACCCTAAACCCTAAACCCTAAACCCTAAACCCTAAACCCTAAACCCTAAACCCTAAACCCTAAACCCTAAACCCTAAACCCTAAACCCTAAACCCTAAACCCTAAACCCTAAACCCTAAACCCTAAACCCTAAACCCTAAACCCTAAACCCTAAACCCTAAACCCTAAACCCTAAACCCTAAACCCTAAACCCTAAACCCTAAACCCTAAACCCTAAACCCTAAACCCTAAACCCTAAACCCTAAACCCTAAACCCTAAACCCTAAACCCTAAACCCTAAACCCTAAACCCTAAACCCTAAACCCTAAACCCTAAACCCTAAACCCTAAACCCTAAACCCTAAACCCTAAACCCTAAACCCTAAACCCTAAACCCTAAACCCTAAACCCTAAACCCTAAACCCTAAACCCTAAACCCTAAACCCTAAACCCTAAACCCTAAACCCTAAACCCTAAACCCTAAACCCTAAACCCTAAACCCTAAACCCTAAACCCTAAACCCTAAACCCTAAACCCTAAACCCTAAACCCTAAACCCTAAACCCTAAACCCTAAACCCTAAACCCTAAACCCTAAACCCTAAACCCTAAACCCTAAACCCTAAACCCTAAACCCTAAACCCTAAACCCTAAACCCTAAACCCTAAACCCTAAACCCTAAACCCTAAACCCTAAACCCTAAACCCTAAACCCTAAACCCTAAACCCTAAACCCTAAACCCTAAACCCTAAACCCTAAACCCTAAACCCTAAACCCTAAACCCTAAACCCTAAACCCTAAACCCTAAACCCTAAACCCTAAACCCTAAACCCTAAACCCTAAACCCTAAACCCTAAACCCTAAACCCTAAACCCTAAACCCTAAACCCTAAACCCTAAACCCTAAACCCTAAACCCTAAACCCTAAACCCTAAACCCTAAACCCTAAACCCTAAACCCTAAACCCTAAACCCTAAACCCTAAACCCTAAACCCTAAACCCTAAACCCTAAACCCTAAACCCTAAACCCTAAACCCTAAACCCTAAACCCTAAACCCTAAACCCTAAACCCTAAACCCTAAACCCTAAACCCTAAACCCTAAACCCTAAACCCTAAACCCTAAACCCTAAACCCTAAACCCTAAACCCTAAACCCTAAACCCTAAACCCTAAACCCTAAACCCTAAACCCTAAACCCTAAACCCTAAACCCTAAACCCTAAACCCTAAACCCTAAACCCTAAACCCTAAACCCTAAACCCTAAACCCTAAACCCTAAACCCTAAACCCTAAACCCTAAACCCTAAACCCTAAACCCTAAACCCTAAACCCTAAACCCTAAACCCTAAACCCTAAACCCTAAACCCTAAACCCTAAACCCTAAACCCTAAACCCTAAACCCTAAACCCTAAACCCTAAACCCTAAACCCTAAACCCTAAACCCTAAACCCTAAACCCTAAACCCTAAACCCTAAACCCTAAACCCTAAACCCTAAACCCTAAACCCTAAACCCTAAACCCTAAACCCTAAACCCTAAACCCTAAACCCTAAACCCTAAACCCTAAACCCTAAACCCTAAACCCTAAACCCTAAACCCTAAACCCTAAACCCTAAACCCTAAACCCTAAACCCTAAACCCTAAACCCTAAACCCTAAACCCTAAACCCTAAACCCTAAACCCTAAACCCTAAACCCTAAACCCTAAACCCTAAACCCTAAACCCTAAACCCTAAACCCTAAACCCTAAACCCTAAACCCTAAACCCTAAACCCTAAACCCTAAACCCTAAACCCTAAACCCTAAACCCTAAACCCTAAACCCTAAACCCTAAACCCTAAACCCTAAACCCTAAACCCTAAACCCTAAACCCTAAACCCTAAACCCTAAACCCTAAACCCTAAACCCTAAACCCTAAACCCTAAACCCTAAACCCTAAACCCTAAACCCTAAACCCTAAACCCTAAACCCTAAACCCTAAACCCTAAACCCTAAACCCTAAACCCTAAACCCTAAACCCTAAACCCTAAACCCTAAACCCTAAACCCTAAACCCTAAACCCTAAACCCTAAACCCTAAACCCTAAACCCTAAACCCTAAACCCTAAACCCTAAACCCTAAACCCTAAACCCTAAACCCTAAACCCTAAACCCTAAACCCTAAACCCTAAACCCTAAACCCTAAACCCTAAACCCTAAACCCTAAACCCTAAACCCTAAACCCTAAACCCTAAACCCTAAACCCTAAACCCTAAACCCTAAACCCTAAACCCTAAACCCTAAACCCTAAACCCTAAACCCTAAACCCTAAACCCTAAACCCTAAACCCTAAACCCTAAACCCTAAACCCTAAACCCTAAACCCTAAACCCTAAACCCTAAACCCTAAACCCTAAACCCTAAACCCTAAACCCTAAACCCTAAACCCTAAACCCTAAACCCTAAACCCTAAACCCTAAACCCTAAACCCTAAACCCTAAACCCTAAACCCTAAACCCTAAACCCTAAACCCTAAACCCTAAACCCTAAACCCTAAACCCTAAACCCTAAACCCTAAACCCTAAACCCTAAACCCTAAACCCTAAACCCTAAACCCTAAACCCTAAACCCTAAACCCTAAACCCTAAACCCTAAACCCTAAACCCTAAACCCTAAACCCTAAACCCTAAACCCTAAACCCTAAACCCTAAACCCTAAACCCTAAACCCTAAACCCTAAACCCTAAACCCTAAACCCTAAACCCTAAACCCTAAACCCTAAACCCTAAACCCTAAACCCTAAACCCTAAACCCTAAACCCTAAACCCTAAACCCTAAACCCTAAACCCTAAACCCTAAACCCTAAACCCTAAACCCTAAACCCTAAACCCTAAACCCTAAACCCTAAACCCTAAACCCTAAACCCTAAACCCTAAACCCTAAACCCTAAACCCTAAACCCTAAACCCTAAACCCTAAACCCTAAACCCTAAACCCTAAACCCTAAACCCTAAACCCTAAACCCTAAACCCTAAACCCTAAACCCTAAACCCTAAACCCTAAACCCTAAACCCTAAACCCTAAACCCTAAACCCTAAACCCTAAACCCTAAACCCTAAACCCTAAACCCTAAACCCTAAACCCTAAACCCTAAACCCTAAACCCTAAACCCTAAACCCTAAACCCTAAACCCTAAACCCTAAACCCTAAACCCTAAACCCTAAACCCTAAACCCTAAACCCTAAACCCTAAACCCTAAACCCTAAACCCTAAACCCTAAACCCTAAACCCTAAACCCTAAACCCTAAACCCTAAACCCTAAACCCTAAACCCTAAACCCTAAACCCTAAACCCTAAACCCTAAACCCTAAACCCTAAACCCTAAACCCTAAACCCTAAACCCTAAACCCTAAACCCTAAACCCTAAACCCTAAACCCTAAACCCTAAACCCTAAACCCTAAACCCTAAACCCTAAACCCTAAACCCTAAACCCTAAACCCTAAACCCTAAACCCTAAACCCTAAACCCTAAACCCTAAACCCTAAACCCTAAACCCTAAACCCTAAACCCTAAACCCTAAACCCTAAACCCTAAACCCTAAACCCTAAACCCTAAACCCTAAACCCTAAACCCTAAACCCTAAACCCTAAACCCTAAACCCTAAACCCTAAACCCTAAACCCTAAACCCTAAACCCTAAACCCTAAACCCTAAACCCTAAACCCTAAACCCTAAACCCTAAACCCTAAACCCTAAACCCTAAACCCTAAACCCTAAACCCTAAACCCTAAACCCTAAACCCTAAACCCTAAACCCTAAACCCTAAACCCTAAACCCTAAACCCTAAACCCTAAACCCTAAACCCTAAACCCTAAACCCTAAACCCTAAACCCTAAACCCTAAACCCTAAACCCTAAACCCTAAACCCTAAACCCTAAACCCTAAACCCTAAACCCTAAACCCTAAACCCTAAACCCTAAACCCTAAACCCTAAACCCTAAACCCTAAACCCTAAACCCTAAACCCTAAACCCTAAACCCTAAACCCTAAACCCTAAACCCTAAACCCTAAACCCTAAACCCTAAACCCTAAACCCTAAACCCTAAACCCTAAACCCTAAACCCTAAACCCTAAACCCTAAACCCTAAACCCTAAACCCTAAACCCTAAACCCTAAACCCTAAACCCTAAACCCTAAACCCTAAACCCTAAACCCTAAACCCTAAACCCTAAACCCTAAACCCTAAACCCTAAACCCTAAACCCTAAACCCTAAACCCTAAACCCTAAACCCTAAACCCTAAACCCTAAACCCTAAACCCTAAACCCTAAACCCTAAACCCTAAACCCTAAACCCTAAACCCTAAACCCTAAACCCTAAACCCTAAACCCTAAACCCTAAACCCTAAACCCTAAACCCTAAACCCTAAACCCTAAACCCTAAACCCTAAACCCTAAACCCTAAACCCTAAACCCTAAACCCTAAACCCTAAACCCTAAACCCTAAACCCTAAACCCTAAACCCTAAACCCTAAACCCTAAACCCTAAACCCTAAACCCTAAACCCTAAACCCTAAACCCTAAACCCTAAACCCTAAACCCTAAACCCTAAACCCTAAACCCTAAACCCTAAACCCTAAACCCTAAACCCTAAACCCTAAACCCTAAACCCTAAACCCTAAACCCTAAACCCTAAACCCTAAACCCTAAACCCTAAACCCTAAACCCTAAACCCTAAACCCTAAACCCTAAACCCTAAACCCTAAACCCTAAACCCTAAACCCTAAACCCTAAACCCTAAACCCTAAACCCTAAACCCTAAACCCTAAACCCTAAACCCTAAACCCTAAACCCTAAACCCTAAACCCTAAACCCTAAACCCTAAACCCTAAACCCTAAACCCTAAACCCTAAACCCTAAACCCTAAACCCTAAACCCTAAACCCTAAACCCTAAACCCTAAACCCTAAACCCTAAACCCTAAACCCTAAACCCTAAACCCTAAACCCTAAACCCTAAACCCTAAACCCTAAACCCTAAACCCTAAACCCTAAACCCTAAACCCTAAACCCTAAACCCTAAACCCTAAACCCTAAACCCTAAACCCTAAACCCTAAACCCTAAACCCTAAACCCTAAACCCTAAACCCTAAACCCTAAACCCTAAACCCTAAACCCTAAACCCTAAACCCTAAACCCTAAACCCTAAACCCTAAACCCTAAACCCTAAACCCTAAACCCTAAACCCTAAACCCTAAACCCTAAACCCTAAACCCTAAACCCTAAACCCTAAACCCTAAACCCTAAACCCTAAACCCTAAACCCTAAACCCTAAACCCTAAACCCTAAACCCTAAACCCTAAACCCTAAACCCTAAACCCTAAACCCTAAACCCTAAACCCTAAACCCTAAACCCTAAACCCTAAACCCTAAACCCTAAACCCTAAACCCTAAACCCTAAACCCTAAACCCTAAACCCTAAACCCTAAACCCTAAACCCTAAACCCTAAACCCTAAACCCTAAACCCTAAACCCTAAACCCTAAACCCTAAACCCTAAACCCTAAACCCTAAACCCTAAACCCTAAACCCTAAACCCTAAACCCTAAACCCTAAACCCTAAACCCTAAACCCTAAACCCTAAACCCTAAACCCTAAACCCTAAACCCTAAACCCTAAACCCTAAACCCTAAACCCTAAACCCTAAACCCTAAACCCTAAACCCTAAACCCTAAACCCTAAACCCTAAACCCTAAACCCTAAACCCTAAACCCTAAACCCTAAACCCTAAACCCTAAACCCTAAACCCTAAACCCTAAACCCTAAACCCTAAACCCTAAACCCTAAACCCTAAACCCTAAACCCTAAACCCTAAACCCTAAACCCTAAACCCTAAACCCTAAACCCTAAACCCTAAACCCTAAACCCTAAACCCTAAACCCTAAACCCTAAACCCTAAACCCTAAACCCTAAACCCTAAACCCTAAACCCTAAACCCTAAACCCTAAACCCTAAACCCTAAACCCTAAACCCTAAACCCTAAACCCTAAACCCTAAACCCTAAACCCTAAACCCTAAACCCTAAACCCTAAACCCTAAACCCTAAACCCTAAACCCTAAACCCTAAACCCTAAACCCTAAACCCTAAACCCTAAACCCTAAACCCTAAACCCTAAACCCTAAACCCTAAACCCTAAACCCTAAACCCTAAACCCTAAACCCTAAACCCTAAACCCTAAACCCTAAACCCTAAACCCTAAACCCTAAACCCTAAACCCTAAACCCTAAACCCTAAACCCTAAACCCTAAACCCTAAACCCTAAACCCTAAACCCTAAACCCTAAACCCTAAACCCTAAACCCTAAACCCTAAACCCTAAACCCTAAACCCTAAACCCTAAACCCTAAACCCTAAACCCTAAACCCTAAACCCTAAACCCTAAACCCTAAACCCTAAACCCTAAACCCTAAACCCTAAACCCTAAACCCTAAACCCTAAACCCTAAACCCTAAACCCTAAACCCTAAACCCTAAACCCTAAACCCTAAACCCTAAACCCTAAACCCTAAACCCTAAACCCTAAACCCTAAACCCTAAACCCTAAACCCTAAACCCTAAACCCTAAACCCTAAACCCTAAACCCTAAACCCTAAACCCTAAACCCTAAACCCTAAACCCTAAACCCTAAACCCTAAACCCTAAACCCTAAACCCTAAACCCTAAACCCTAAACCCTAAACCCTAAACCCTAAACCCTAAACCCTAAACCCTAAACCCTAAACCCTAAACCCTAAACCCTAAACCCTAAACCCTAAACCCTAAACCCTAAACCCTAAACCCTAAACCCTAAACCCTAAACCCTAAACCCTAAACCCTAAACCCTAAACCCTAAACCCTAAACCCTAAACCCTAAACCCTAAACCCTAAACCCTAAACCCTAAACCCTAAACCCTAAACCCTAAACCCTAAACCCTAAACCCTAAACCCTAAACCCTAAACCCTAAACCCTAAACCCTAAACCCTAAACCCTAAACCCTAAACCCTAAACCCTAAACCCTAAACCCTAAACCCTAAACCCTAAACCCTAAACCCTAAACCCTAAACCCTAAACCCTAAACCCTAAACCCTAAACCCTAAACCCTAAACCCTAAACCCTAAACCCTAAACCCTAAACCCTAAACCCTAAACCCTAAACCCTAAACCCTAAACCCTAAACCCTAAACCCTAAACCCTAAACCCTAAACCCTAAACCCTAAACCCTAAACCCTAAACCCTAAACCCTAAACCCTAAACCCTAAACCCTAAACCCTAAACCCTAAACCCTAAACCCTAAACCCTAAACCCTAAACCCTAAACCCTAAACCCTAAACCCTAAACCCTAAACCCTAAACCCTAAACCCTAAACCCTAAACCCTAAACCCTAAACCCTAAACCCTAAACCCTAAACCCTAAACCCTAAACCCTAAACCCTAAACCCTAAACCCTAAACCCTAAACCCTAAACCCTAAACCCTAAACCCTAAACCCTAAACCCTAAACCCTAAACCCTAAACCCTAAACCCTAAACCCTAAACCCTAAACCCTAAACCCTAAACCCTAAACCCTAAACCCTAAACCCTAAACCCTAAACCCTAAAC
>JAITYX010000021.1:1820000-2072500 GCA_021018815.1 Talinum fruticosum
TCACCTGATAAGTCCATCTGGCTAAGGACAAATCTCGTTGCCCTTGATTAAGGCCATGCAATACAACTGGGCCTAGTATTCCTGTATCCCAACTCTCAAAATGTGCGCCCACATTCTTCAGCAACCACATACCGAAAAGGGATGTGAGATCAAGGGAAAAGAATAGTGGAAATTACCAGTTTCTATAATGAGAAAAAAATGCAGAGAGCATGGAGAATACATACCGGCAAACCAACTGCCACACTTAGTAGGGAAATTTTGTTTGTTCCCAGATGTAGATTTACTTTCTCACTGAAAGTGAGCTTTCTATCCTTCCTTGCCCCAAAGACAGACCCTGCAAGCAATGGTCGCGGTTCACATTTGATAGAAGAACAATACGTAACTAAAGAACTTTATTCTTGAGATAAGTCACCCTTTACTGTACCTATATGCTCCCCGTTTACAAAGACATGAACAGCGTGGCCTGTAGATTGCACTAAAAATGTAGGGAGTTCTCCACCGTGTAGAAAATGCTCAGATGGATCAATCTCAACGCTGCAAGAGATTGGAAAATTGAGGGAAAAATCAACACATTCACAGAGAGGCCCTGGCCTGCATCTAGCTAGCTTATTCACAATGATTTTCCGGTGGAAAGAGAGTAAGAAATATCTCTACCTAGTTTTGTACCAAAGATAGTCAGTAGTATCTCTGGTCATATTAAGCTGATCCAAGAGACCAATAGCTGTCAATGTTGAGCTATCACCTAGAGATGATATATCTTCATTGTAACTCTCCCATTCGACAATATCTGCACTGCTGGGAACCATTTCCATGTGTGACGTTTGCTCTCCCACCTGTAATTACCCACAAAAATTAGTGACAATCACACTCCAAAGTAAAAAGAAGATAAGTTCATAAGTGAATTTGAGCCTTCTAAAACAATTGTGTGGGTCTCAGGGAACACATACTTTTGCAGTGTTGAATACTACATTTCTGCAATCAGGAAGAATGCTAATGGACCAGGGAGGTAAGTTGTAATGCCTATTATTGAACAGCACTCTAGCACCTGACTTTGTGTCATAGTTTGCAAGAAAGGCGGCGCAGCCTCCTTTTCAGGGTAAAATACATGAGCCTGGAAAATTTTACGGAAGTTTTATATTAGCAAGGAATTCTGAAGAGTAATAAAATGGCACAAAGTATGCTTGCCAAACAGCAGATGTGATGACCTGTTGACGGGGTCCCAAGTCAGTGATGAGTGGCTCAGCTGAAACTAAAGCCTTTTCACATAGCTTAATTGCCTTGTGAAGTTCCTTAAGATGACCGTATTTTGGCTGTCTGATCAAACCTATAAGCAGAAAAGCCCGTTAAACATGCATACACGCCAAATATCTGCTCGGACTTCCACTAAAGACTTCAGTTCTTACCATATTCATCAAGAGGAGCATCATAATCATAGCTCGTAGTGATGAAAGGACCTCCAGCTGTTCGTCCAAAATTCGTCCCACCATGATACTAAACACACAATCAAATTAGCCATAATTTCAGTTCCTAATGAAACTACAGTGTGAACGACATATACCATGTAGTAATTCACAAAGGATCCTCCTGTCTGTATGAACCGAGCAACTGCAAATGCCAAATCCTGTACAGGTCTTTGTGAAATAGACCCACCAAACTCAGTGAACCTGTTCGTTATATGCGCATCAAAGGGTTTACACTGTCAATTTTCAGCAAAGCATAGACAAAATGGTTGGTGTAAAGCAATCATTACGCAGATGGGTCATAGAATCTTACCAGCCAGTCCAAGCCTCTGTCCAGAGCTTGGGTTTATATGGTCTGTTGGGTGTGAATTGATGGCAGTAGAAACCATTGCAAGTGTTTATCTGCCTCAGTTACCAAAGCACACAGCTTAGCACGGTTTATAGGATCAAATTCGGATATGAAAGCATTAAGAATCAAAATCAAGACTGCATAACCGAACAGTGACAAGCGCCTTACTAGAGGATCTGGAGTTTCATCGTCCTTGCACATAACCCAAGGAACACCGGTCTGTGTGGCGACAGCCATGTTAGCAGCCCACATCATATAGTTATACCCGTCTTCACCGATTGATTCTCTTTGTTTCCCATATTCATTCTCAATCTATCAGAAGAAACCAAAATCACAATATTACTTTCAGTTACCAAATTAACCTTTCTGATAAAAATTAATATAAAGGGCTCATATTTTACAACCTGTGAGAGAATAATTGGTCCACCCTGAGACTGGAATAGGTTATGACTCTTCATCAAATCCACAATCTTCTCAGTGAAAGACTGCATTGCTTCCTGTAAGCAATTGCAGGTGTCCCATTATTGCTTCCAATTTTATTGTGCAAATTATTGCTTAGAAACTATAGAATTAGCTTGATAAATATAGATAAATGTTTGGAGGAAACTGTAAAATCTGAACTCAGACCTTGAAAGGTCCATTATCAGTTCTGAAGCTGATGCCTGGAATATACTTGAGCCACACAGGAAATCCACTACACAAATCACAAAAGCTGAATTAGAATAAAATATTCATGAATTTGACCCATTTTTCCAAATCTCATTCCTAGGATCTCTAATCAGATCAACTACCCCTCCCTCACCCCCCAAAAAAGGGTAAAAAGTGGAACCATCAAATGATTAAAAATGTAATTAGATTGTCTTAATTAAATAGAACCATGCAGGGACAGGAGTGGAGAGTAACTGAGAAAGAGGAGGTACCCAAAGTTCCATTCCGCACAAACATAAGGTCCAATCCTGATATGAGCATAGAGACCAGCTTTCTGAATGATCTTTAAGAATCTGACTATATCATATCTTCCTTCAAAATTGTACTGGGAAAAAACCCACCAACTCAGTACCCGCATGAATAAATGCAAAAACAGAGAGGAGGGGAGGGGGACAAAAACAGAACATAACAAACTATGATAGGATTTTTTAAGAAAAAAAAAATACTGTAATTGGAAAAGAAGGGATAGAAGTAAGATTTACATTGCCTGGAGAAGGTTCATGGCCATTCCAAAAACATAAGTGTCAATCACATCAAGCCCTCCTTCTTTTGCCTTCATTATCAGATCTTCCCACATCTACATTGAACACATTTCCATCAATTATTAATCCCAGAAATGAAGACTTAAAATCACTGATAGTTAGAACAAAAACCATCAAAAGAGAGAGAATTTGTACCTCGGGAGTGCTTCTGGGGTAGTGTATAGACCCAGAAATGAGGATTTTCCTTTGCCCATTAATCATTAGAGCTTTCCTATCATATGTCACACTGCATTTGATCAACTGGGCACCCATTATTACCAACAACATCAACATCCAGAACGTCAAATTCATCCTCTTCACTGAAACTTCACTCCCCATTCTCTCTCTCTCGGACTTCTCTCTGGGTGTGTCACTCAGTCTGGCTCTCTGAAAGAATGAAAGCCAGCAGAATGTGGGTTGGATTTTTAGAGAGGAGAGAGAGAAGAGGGAGGAGGTTGTTGAGGGCAGGGCAGGGAATGGAAACTGTATGTGCTGTTGCGGTTTACTTTGGCTGAGAGTGTGAAGAGTAAATCAATCATTCAATCAAATCCTTTCCCCTAGGAAGGAAGGAAGGACTCATTCAATTCTTCCCCACCCCTTCTCTCTCTCTCTCTCTCTCTCTCTCTCTCTCTCACTCTGGATCTCTCGGGAGTAGCAATTTATATAATTCACGGATCATTCATACAGCTTTGCGATCTCACAAATGTCAATGTGCGGCATCACTGCTTGTCTGTGAGTTATGAATTCTTTGCAATAAAAGTTTTATATATACTAAACAAAAATCTGACAAAAATGAGATCTTAAAATTCTGTCCCCACCCACCTCTGCCCATCAAATTAATTAATTTAGTAATATATGATTTTTGCAGTCAAAGCAAGATTTAGAGGCCAACTTTCCTCCCCAAATATTTTGTTTATTAAAATAATTTGGTCAAAATTCCTAAATCACGATTTCTTTGCAAATATATATAAACCTGGCAATATTATTTTCAGATTATAATTTAAGTCTGACAATATTAATGTTCAATTACTGTCAATAAATGGTGTGCTCCCCTGTTGCTTCCTCCCCTTATAAGCAAGCCTTGTTATTACAACTAGATTCCTTGCTTTATCTACTATTTTTGCCCTCCAATTTTCGAAATCAAATTCGTTATTGGTAGAATTTTACAACTCCCAAGTAAATAATTTTCCCGATATTCATTCTCGTAAAGTAAAGATTTTAAAGTTTAAATCTTATAAGTTTAAAAAATTATACTCAATTATGCGTAAAACTATTTCATACAAAACAATAATAAGAGGATAATAACCAGAGATGTTATAAATTTTAAAAGTGCAAAAGGCACACTTAAAAAATGTCGGTTGAGAACAAAAATAGAGGGAAATGGTACGACTTTTATGCGCATTAAAAATGTGATCCTCGTCACAAATTCACTACAAAATTGGAAAATTGGTTCTCCGCCACTAAACCTGAAAAAAAATAGAAGTGGGCACATAAGCAAAACAATAGGGCTTTAAGGCCTCAACAAAAGAGGAAAAACGACTTGTGATTAGTCAATGTGGTTAATTAAGGCATATTTGAACTTACATACAAAAATATACATAAATAAAAATATAAATATAAATGAATATCAAAGAGCAGAAACAAGAAACGAACATAAACAAACGAATAGAAATGAGTTGTTAAATAAGAAACGAACATAAATAAATATAAACGAACATAAAACATAAATAGATTATGTTTTTCATATAAAGTCGAACAAACCCTTGGTTCCTTAATATTCACATACGCAAAGAAAATTAGGCTTTATATGGTCTACCACTTATATCTCTTATAAGTCTCGGGGTTTTTTTTTCTTTTTAACAAGATTTAATGTAAGTTACCAACCTGGACCTCTATTTTAAGAATAATTTCAGCTGTACTTAAAAATTTAGGGAATAAGTATCGGTAACAAAGTAAAGAGCTTGATCTCAAGAGATTTATATATAGCCACATGTGAAGATAACAATTATATTCTCCTAAAATTTATACATAAATAGTTTGGATTTTTTTCAAAATTTTGGATAACTCTCATATTTTAATGGAAATGAAAAGGAATTTAAGGCCGCCGCAAATGAAGAAGAATTATAATTACGCCCCCTTTTTGGTTTTTCTTTACCAAATCTTTAATTTTTTTGATAAAAAGATCTTTAATTAATTTGGTTTTGCTGATTTAAAAATGTCTGAGAAACTCTCAGCCATTAACGGCGACGTGAACGGAAAAAAAACTATTAAAAACAAATAATAATTAAAAGGGCGGTTCAATTAATTTATTTTATACCTGTCCATGCTAATACCACACGGATCCTTAGACGTATACGTTGGCATCAACAAATTGAATTAAAACAAATTAAAAACAAATTTCCCTGTCAATCAAAATATGTCTCTCTCCATCTCTCATGCTCACCGACATTTTCCCTCTTTCTTTTTTTAAATTTTGTTTTTAATTTTAAATTTCATACTGAATTAATAAAAGATGGTACAATATAATTTAAATCATTTTTTATTATGTCATCAACATGCGAGTTATATAAGTAAATTTTTAGACGATTTCTACCTGTAAAACTTAAAAATAAGAATCGGTAGTTATAATATGTACGTGATACCGACTAATACTAAAAATAGGAATAAATTTGGTGAAGTGTATATGCAGATACTCAATATGAAGTTGATATATGTTTATTAGTGAAAGCTTAATTTGGTTTGATGAAAATGAAAATGCATGCTTATGGGAATTAAGGCAGTGACTTGACACCTAAGTAATGATTAATGAGGACTACTTCGTGATGGTAATCACATCGAGATTATCCAATTAAGTACCGTTGAAATTAATTATAGCTTGCCCCCAAAACCCATTAGTAGTCTTCCAAAAAGTTTTCTTTCAACGTCTATAACTCACTTTTTTCAACCATGTAATTGACTCACTAACCCCTTTTACTCCCCACTAATCACATCATATGATAAGTTACGAATATAATAAAATCAGTGACGGAGTTAGGAATCTAAACTACAAATGTCTTTTTATATGTATGTATGAGTGAGTATTCTTTCCACTCTTGTAATTTTTTTTTACCGAGATATTCTAATTATACTCAAAACACTATTAGGTTACATGTAACTCCGTGAATACATAAAATGCTCAACGATATAGTACAATATATTAATATGATTTGATAGAGGGGGAACCAATCAATGAATCAAAGCAGGTAGCGGTATAAGTATAACAATATGCAACATCTATTCAATGTTGACTTCGTTTTACTTGGATTTGAAAGGATCTATAGTTATATAATAAATATTTTTATTTTATTATCTCTCATCGAATAATAGAAATGTATTTTAATTTTAATTATTGATTTTATGAACAACGCTAGTATATATGTGAAAAATTTTTATTTTTTATATTAATCATATTATATACACTTGGAAAAATTATATTATCCATTATACAAGTACTCGTAAATTAAATAAAAGATTTTAAATGACCGTAAAAAGTACTTCCTACTTCCTTCCTTAAGTACTATATAAAATGATAAATCTGAGCACGGAGAGAAGAAGGCAGTTAGAGAGAGAAAATGGGACGATGACGTCGACAAGTACAGTGTACACGCGTCAAGCAAGTACGTGATTGGCTGTAGTTGAGCAACACGTGACACGTGGTGGGCTCGGACCATTTAGGTATTACGTAGGAAAGCGTCGGTGTGCATTGTTGGCGGGAATGTAAGGTAGCCGTTAAGCCACTGTTTTACCCGC
The DNA here is from genome assembly GCA_021018815.1 of Talinum fruticosum. Lineage (NCBI taxonomy): Eukaryota > Viridiplantae > Streptophyta > Magnoliopsida > Caryophyllales > Talinaceae > Talinum > Talinum fruticosum. The sequence continues at coordinate 1,826,828 of JAITYX010000021.1, forward strand.
CTTTTCCGCTCCTAAATTCTATTTTAACGGAAAAAAGTGGTTAAAAATTTACCAAAAGAAGTTGAAGTAATTCCCCACTTCTCCTCCTTTCACTTAGAAGTATATCAAGTAAAATACGATGAATAGAGTAGGTTCCCAATTAAGATCGAGTGCAACTCACTGTGTACTATGTTAAATTTTACGTACCCATTAGGGCGATTTTAAACTGTCCATATAAATCAAATGAGGTAACTCATAAAGTGATATACATATTCAAACGCTTATACTATCGAACAACACAAGTTCTATATCCTTTAACATGCCCTACATTTAACACAAAATAACTTTAGTTGGAAAACTCGTGGATTGTTCTTAATTAGGATGAATCTTGACTAAGTTATCACGGAGTGTATATAAAGAAGAGGAAATTGAGTTGCGAGTTCCGAGAATTGGAAGTTAAGTTAAGCAAAATAGGAATTAACTCTCCAACTCGGCCCATATATATTCTCATTGGATATCAATAAACTACGGCCCACTTACTTTGGGCTCGGATACGGTACAATATGAAACACTACTCGGAAGCCCATGTGTTAATTAATTTGAAAACTTATTTTAACCTTTTTTTTTTTTTTGTTCGTCATAGATAGCTGTTATTGTTATCTAAATAACCAATCCCACAATTTAAGGATATAAAAAGAAAATTGGCAGGAAAATAAATTTTAAAAAATTAACAAATTCAATAATTGGGTTATCCTTTTACAGTTTTAAATACATGTCACTTTACACTTTTCTCGTTTCATAATACTTATCATTTTATAATTCCAATGATATATTAATCATTAGTGCACCAATTTTGTCCTTATTAATTATTTTATTTCTCTTCTTTTTTTTTTTAACATAAATTTGTCATGAATTTTGTGTTTCCTTAGTATTCCCTCAAAACCTTAAAACGATATATTAATTACAAAATTTCTTTCTCTAAGCAAAAAACTTGGGATGAAATTTCATGAAATTTAAATGTTTTGAATATTATTATAGAACTTTTTAAGAAAAAAGAAAGAAGCTTCCAATTATATATTATATATTATATTTATATTTAAACTAATTCTTTTTTTTTATAGTTAATTCAGATGTAGGATTTAAACACGAATATCTAATGTATGCGGGTTTAAGAAATGTAGTGTAGAAATAAATTAAAACATAAATTATTGTAGGAAAAACTCAAGTGCTAAAAATGTGGATGTGACAAACTTGGTGGCAACCATCAAAAATATTGATAAGGACAATACAAAAGTACTGCATATAATTCTGGGCCCTTTGGGTTAGTATTCTTTTATTTTATTTTTTTAATTATTGGGGTTGGATATTTGGATTGTGTGATCCAAATTTCTCAACTACTCTTAGATTAGAGAGTACGAGCGAACTACGGCCCATTTGTACTCCTCCTTGGGCCCTTGTCATTCCCATCATTGGCACTACACGTGTGGTGTGGATCATTCAATCAAATTCTTACCCCACTGGATTCCCACATTACTCTCAACACGTTTTTTTTTTTTATTTAATTTAATGTCGGTTCGGTTTTTTTGAGTTCCAAGAAATTCGAATGTAAACGGGTTTGAGGATATCTAAATGTTAATAGATTTATTGTCATGAGGACTTGTAAAAATAGAGACAGAGAGGTAAGTGAAACGAACATTTTTATTTTTTATTATTAATACCAATAGGATGTAAACAAAAAGTCTTTAAAGTGATTACTCACTAGACCTTAAATTTGATTAGAGAGCCGGAGGTGATATCTAACTAGTTCATAATTAGTAATTGTGAAAAGCAGAATCTATTTTGTATACACACATAAGAGAGTCCCTAAATATTTATGTATTCGATTGGGTAATTGGCTTTTATAAAAGAAAAAGCTCAAAAAGAACATCTTTTTCACCTGGTCAAGAGTGGAATAGACTATTCAAAATCGAATTAGAAACGACAGTTCTTATCGAGAAAAGATGGGAGGATACAAAGTTAGCCCAATGAATTAAGAGATTTCTTATCAAGAAAAGATGGAAGGACATAAATAGATGGTGATTTTGAGAGACGAGAGTTAGCTCAAACCATCCCCACATATAATTAATTAAATTTTTGTACACAACTATTTTTCTCAAAGAGGGCCCCAAGATATTTTCACATAATTAGATGGGCTAAAACAATTGTATTATATATTGTCAAGCCCCCAACCCCAACCCAAGATCTGTTTTTTTAGACATATGATTCATTGATATGCTCAAATGGACCGACCTTTTAAGCCACATTGGTGGAGATCATGTCACACACTATTGAACAGTAAATATTGTAATAATTGGTATTCAAGAGGAATCATGTGGTATCACTTTGATGGGTAGTCTTGCCCTCATCTTTACCGTTGGAAAGTATACTATTTCATCATTTTCTGCTCTCCATCTGTCACATTCAACGTCCACCAAACATATTATTAGTAAAAGGGAGGGTTAAAAATACGAAAAAGGGTTACCGTTACATCATACTCTTAAAAATGCATACTGATCACGTTAATGGATTAACACCTGAGAACCCGAGACTATACTTAGAGTGACAAAAAATGGGTAAGGGACATACCTATAAGAGGTGACAAGATGATGGAGAAAGATAGAGATTTCCAGCCTTGCAAGTTCAAGACCAGGGCAGAGTCTTTGGCCACCACCAAATGGAGTGAATGTAGAGCTACTTGCAACTACTCCTTTCTTCTGTGGACAAAACATATAAACCCAAATTGTTGAAATTTTGTTGTAGCCTTGTGTGTGTGTGTTAATTAATTAATAAAATTAATTAATTAATTACAAATTGTGAGGAAGGTGGTGGTGATGATGATGATGATGATGAAGGGATGATGTTGATGAAGATGATGACAATGATCAATGCTTTGTAATCATTGCTGCTTTCCAAGCTATGCAATTATTGATGATAAGACTAGCACGTTTGTGCAATTATATAACTAGCCTAGCATATATAAGAAATATAGGTAAATATAATGTGTGTATTCCTATTTTGATTATTGTAATTATTAAATTTTATTAATAATTTGGCTCGATTTTAATTTAAGATGCATCTGTAAGAGACAAGATAACACGATATGATTTTAGCTCTTACGTTTTATTTCATTATCAAATGCATCCTTTATTTTAGGATTGAAGAAAAGTCTAATTTTCAATTTAAAAAAAAAAAACAACAAACGAACCTCCCATCTCCATGGATCGAAATGATATGGGTTCTCGTAATTTTGTTCATCCATATGAATAGAAGTTAAGGAAGCCAACACACACCATCCTTTCGGTATCAAATAACCTACAAAAGTATATATATTCTTGATGAGAAACAAGATCATAATTTTATTTGAGTTTGAGTCTTGAGCTTGATTACGACATAACTTTAATTCATAGTTCTACACGCAAATCACAACCATTAGCATGATGGATCCATTATTTAGACTTTGATTCGTCGTTAAATGTATTTAGAAACGAAAATTTAAATTTTAGGAATAAAAGTTTTCGTTTATAAATCCCTTTTTTTAGGTGGGAGGAAGCTAAGACGCACTCACCTTTGATCTCTACATCTTTAGTAGCTTGTCTCCATACTGCATTTATGATATTGGCCATTCTTAGGGTTTCACTGATAACCTATTAGAAGACAATTAGTGAGAATAATGCATATACATTCCATGTTTAATTAAAAATTTTACAACAGAAATTAATTAATTAAAGACTAATTAATTTCTGGGTAGGGGAGCCAAAACCAAACCAAATCAAATCAAATCAACTCACATTTTGAGTAAATTCCAAAGACATGTAGTCAGTCCATGCATAAGAATTCTCACTGCACTTGGCCTTCTGCCTCTTCAACTCCATGTTCTCTTCCTACCAAAGATTACATGCACAATCACTCCACTAATTATTTGAGTATTCGTTAAACCCTAAAAAATATATCATAATTTAGATTTTTTTGGGCGGGATTGTGAAAACAAGATCGAATCAATATTACATAGTACGGAGTAACATTTATTCAATTACATAAAATACTGCAATCATATATGTTCATTATGATTCAAATTCGGACATATTAATTAGTATTTTACCTTAGTTAGGATAAGATCTTTTGTTACAATTGTACCACGTAAAATAATAACACCCGAAGTTGTCGAGGGAGGGGAAAACATTTTAACTCTGTCACTTATGTTAGTGAACTAAACAGAGTGGTAAAATAAAGGGCACCTAGCTTTTCCTGGGCCAGCAAGAAGTTGAATTTATTAGTCACTTGCCCACTGTTTTCCCATTGCTGGAGGGGTCAAATTTGAAGTCTGAACAATGGTACATAGTACCCTAGGATGATCAGTTTAACCTTGGAGTAACTATTTTTTTAACTCATGGGAGAATGACAATGTATATGCACCACGATGATGAGGTACTTTCTTTTACCCCCTACTCAGTTGTTTTTCGATTGGAAGTTCTTCGTCATCCTTAACCCTTTCATCACTTTGGTATTTAAAGGTTTGAAGTCCGATCTGCATGCTATATGCGAGTTTCTCCTTGTTTGAGTTATCAGTGCAATATGAAGACGGTTGAAATTTTAACTTGATTATCTGAATCAAATTAGTATATATAAATTTTAAAAATAAATCAAGCAAAATGCAAAACCTAACTTCATGCATCGGGATTTTTGAGTGTGAAAATTCATATTTGTGATTTGTGGTGGCCCACAACAAATGGGAATAAAAAGTGGGATGTTTTTAGGCAGAAATATTAATGGGCAACTCAACTTATAGCAAAGTCAAACAAATTAAAGACTACCTCCTCCTTCTTCTTCTTCTTTAGTTTTCCATATTGCTCCTCCTTTTTATTTTTCCTTTTTTTTTGGAGGGACGGTTGGGGTTCACTGCATGCAAATTATTATTGTTATGCAGAATTAAAACGTGATCACGACCTCTCATTTCGTACCATTCAATGCTATCATCCCCCATACTCCCTCCCTCCTCCCTCCCTCTTTATTTTTAGCTTTCCAAAAACTTTTAATCACATCTTTTCAATGCATATTTATCCTAATCTGAGTACATATAATGAAACCGACGTTTTTATGATGACTTATATTAACAATTGGGATGACTAATAATTCATTTGAATTGACTTGTGATAAAAGTCACTCTTGATGAACTATTAATTACCTTCTGAATTAAAAATAGCTCTAAAAGATATTATTAATCAGCTCAAAACCTCCAAAAAATCGTACTTTAAGGAGTTTGTCTCACAATAATATTTATGTAAAAATGTATAGAGGATTCAGAAATTGTAGGAGACGAACTTTTATTGCTACTCCAACATAAGCAATGTAATGAAACCAAAGCAAGTCTCACATTACTTAAAAAAGGTGAATATACTATCAGTCAATATTTCTTTTTAACTTTAATTTACAATTTTATAAAACTTCATAATTATTTACAGTTCCTTGTAATTTTTTACAATTAATTTCATAACTATTTTATAACTTCTTAGCATCGCTCATAACTCCTTACAATCGTAGTGTTTATAACTTACAACTTTACAGCTTAAAAACAATCGGACCTTAAGACTGAAGTTTCTAAATATATTAAGTTTTAGCTTTGATTAATACCTTGTGGGCAATAGCTCATCCTACCCTTTTTAACTTTAATTTATACCTCTTATTAATGAAGGTTTCAAATTAAATGATGGACCCAACCAGCAACAATCACCAGGTTTTCGTTTTTGATGATTCTCATGCACAATGTAACTCACCGACACACGTAAAAGGCCATCCATGACTAAATAGTAAATACCATAATAATAGAAAGTCAATGTTCCAAAAATTTATCTTTTTAATAGTAAGATATTTTTATATATATTTTACAGAGTATAAATTATTTTTAAATTTAAAAGGGATAAATAATTTGGGACGGAGGAAATATTTGACAGCATATGAGATACTTACCACAAGTTTTGCTAAAGCGACGGGGTTGTCACTGAGATATTTGACAGCCAGGGTCATAACCATAGGTACCGAGTCCTCTCCAGGGATCATCATCTCGATTACATTCCCTGTGATGAAATCCAACGGCAGTGATTGGCCGGCCTCGGTTCTGTCACTTATGTCTCGTAACAGCACGTCAATTGCATCTTTGCTGCTCGTTGCTTGATCTTGATCAGGTAATTCTAAGTTGCTCGTATTCCCATTATTGCCTGTCTTGTCTACGGCTGTTGTTGCCAATTTTCTCTCCTCTATTATCTTTCTTACCATCTTTTGAAGCCTCTCTTTGGCCTGCATCAAATATATACCACCCATCCCGCTTAATTTTTGAGATCGAGCATAACGTTACAACAATTACGTACGTGTTTTGAGCTTATAGGTGCTTATTAATAACGTTTCCAAGGATCATATGTATTGACCGGACCGATTGACAATTTCATCAGATGAAAAATTAGATTAAATGCTTACCTTTAAAGATTTGTAAAGTTGTGTACCAGGGAGTTTGATGGGTAAACATATCAAGCCTTTGATGAATTCTCTATATTCCCTCTTGAATAACTCCATTTCTTCACCAGGAGCAAGACTTGTCAGCACTTTGACCAATATCTCAAATGTAATCTGTTGTACAGATAAACTGACTAAACCAGTCAATCTGTTATTCTCTAAGAATACACACAAGAAACACAAAAAAAAAAAAAAAAAAAAAGGAAAAGAGAAGACCTGCTTAGTTTGGTCTTGGATGTAAACAAGAGAAGTATCCTTCCAGGTTTCCAAAGAGAGCTTAACAGAGCTCTCAATGTCTCTGGTGATTTGAGCCTTCAATTCTGGGGATTTCAGGAAGCGGCCGATCGAGGCGTGAACTCTCTTGTGAAGAGCTCCATTCATTTTGAGAATGGAGGATTCACCAAATAGCTCAGTTATGGATTTTGGGTAAGATGGGATGAAGATATTCCCATGATTCTGTAACACTGCCCTGTTTACTTCTGGATCAGTTGACACTATTACTGGTTTTCCTAACAGGTGAGTTCTGAAAACAGTCCCATACCTACATCACACATAAACAACATCAATATCATATATATACCAGAACTTTCATCAATTTAATTAGCACAATAATGTCTTTTGGATTAACCTCTCTACATAATTCGTAGGTTTATAATTGTTAAAACGAGAGCCACATTTGAATGTTATTGTCATACAATTTTTTGAATAACAGACTAGAAATCTTTCATTATCAGAATTTCGATGATCTAATTAGTAAGATAATATAACATGGTAGATGTATGTGACAAAAATCCAAATTGAAAATGATCACCAAAAATCCAAGGTAAAAAGGAGGTTGGGGGGTAAAAGTTACATGTATTATTGGAGCAGAATGATAAGGGTGAAAGTATGACAGGGGATGGGAAGGGATTGGGGTCAATTTTTTTCTCAACATAGGGAAGCTCAAGAAGTCTAAGAGAATAGGGAGTGCTGTATCTGTATTTACATTTACCCATGTAGATGTAGAGCCAGGAGCAGGAGCAGGAGCATCCAGTTTCTTGAGTCTATTTACTGTTGGTAGCCTTTCCCCATTTGCTGAATTCATTCTTTTTTTTTTTTTTTTTTTAAGAATTTTCTTCAAATTTATTTTTGCTTTTTAACTGTCCAAATTAACTGTTGAATAGTCAGTCAAAATAATACATGATCTGAACCAAAGGGACAAAATGGTGCTTCCAGTTTGACTACTGCAACCCGGACACTTGTGTTCCCTTGTCAATCATACCTCATTTTGTAAAATATTTTTTTAATTTTGAAAAAAAACCCTCGAAAACCCCAATATTGAGGTGATTAAAATTGTGCTAAATATATATATATATATATATATATATATATATATATATATATATATACATGACAATTAGTTAAATATAAATTTTCTGAAAATTATTATCGAAAATTATATACAGTGGATTTGAATTTCGTCCATACCAAGATCTGCTATACAATGGATTTACACAAAATGAAAATGGTGTTACATTAATGATCATGGAATAGTCTCTTGAGCTTGACAAAATTTGCAGGTTGATGCATTAAATGTATGGTAGTAAATTAGCCATAAATCAAACCAAGTTACAATTAAGGGGGTGCCAGCATACTCTATGCCTATATACTATCATGTAGAGTGGGCTGCAATTGGAGTTAATTATATTTTTCTCAGTGCGGATGAGTTATAAAGAATATTATAATACAATTACAATATAAAGGTGAATGGAGAAATTGAACTTAGCACCTAGTGTACCCAGTATATTATTCGTAATTGGAGTCAATTATATAAATCGACCCTTCTTTTTCTTGTCAGTTTTCTGATTCATTACATGCACGCTCTTCCTTTAAAAAAAAAAAGACTAAGAGATTTTTTATATAAGATGAAGCACAAAAGTTGATGTAGATGATATTAGGAATATCTAATAATAATTTTTAAAATTTTTATCGATTATACGATAAATTTTTAGGTGAAATAATACCACAAAACTTTGATACATTTGAGATTTTTTTTTAAAGTGAAAATTTCACTAGTGTTATCCACCTTTCATATCAATATATCTTTAAATTAAATTATATAAATAATTGGTGTAGACCCATCAAAAAGTATGAGTTATTTTGATGCATGATTCAAACACCTTCCCTTTATTTTAGTTTAGGTGTGTTTTCTATGTCCCCCTTTCTTTTTGGGTCCATCAACCACTAAATATGATCATTAACTCAAAGTAGTTTATACTTAGGATAAAAAGTTCACAGGATTCCTGACCACCAAAAAAAAAAGTTTCATGGGATTCACTATGATTATTCTAATTAATTATCTAATACAAAGAGTCTTCCGTCTTTTTTATTTCTTATTCGCAGAAAAAAATTATTGGATTTTTTAAGTATAAAGCATTTTGAATGTTTTTTTATTGGTAGGTGTATAATTTTTTTGATAAAATTGGTAGGTGTATAATTATTAAGCCGTTAATTAATGGGTGTAAATTAAAGTGTAGGTGTCCTCCCCCTCCCCTCTTGAGAATTTTTTTTTTTTTTGGGTAAATGGATTGATTTTATTCACTAAGCTAATTCAATTTATTTGATTACTCAAAAATCATATCTAATTATTCAAATAAAAAACATATATAATAGCAAAAATGGGGGAAAATAAAAGAAGAAAGCAAAAAAAGGGGTAAGGGGAGTGAAGGGGATCCTGCAAATCAGTTTTATGCATACAACAAATTGGGGAAATACCAAAGGAAAATGTCAGAGTTGGAGATGGATATATAGCTTCCCATAATTAGAATTTATAAATTTAATTTATAAAAAAGCAATTCAAACATGATTTATTTTTTGTTTTCTTATTTTTTTATGATCAGATTTTTCTTTTTCTTATTATATCAAGATATTTGAGTTCATGATCGCCATTAGGGGGTTTAACCATGAAAAATACCTGAATATTGTTCATTTACTGATGATTTAGGCTTGAAATTCACATAAAAACACATCTGAATCTGAAATCATGAACCTAAAAAAATCATTTAGGTCATTTTTGATGGAGATATACATATGTAGGTTTTTCTGGGAGGGAGGGAGGGAAGGGGAGAGAGAGAGAGAGAGAGACATACATGGATTTGCGGTGGAGCATGAAGGAGACGGGCTTGGAAGTGTAAGAAGAGGAGATGAAGTCGAGAGTTTCGCCGACGAAGGGCCAGCCAGAAGATCCCCTTGGAACCCTACTCCTACTGGAACTGCTTGAACTTATCTTCTTCTTCTTCATCGTCTCCTTCTCATCATCTGATTTCATGCTTTTTTCTGCGAATTCTGCAATCTTATTATTATTATTATTGCTGTTTTCATGGTGAAACCCCCACCGCCAAGGCCTGAGGAGGCCCAGGCCCAGGCCTACCGCCACCAACATCATCATCATCAACTCCCACCATCCCCACATTCTCTCTCTCTCTCTCTCTCTCTCTCTCTCTCTATGAGGGCTGTGCTGCTGCTGATACTCTGTGAATGAAATTATGTTATCCTGAAGCAGTGAACCCAATATATATACCACTTCTATTTCGAAATCTGTGGATGCCCATATTGAGATCTTTCCTTTTCTCTTTGTGGATAGGTAAAATGTATTCGTTAATTCTTTATTTTTCATTAATTTAATACGTCTCAAATTTTACATCCTGCCTTTTTTTTTTTTTTTGCATTTAGAGGATAAATTTTTTTGGGTGTAACAAAGTTTTAGTGGATGTACCTAAATATCATCCGGTTATCAGTAAGACCAATATATCTCGTAGAACTTAATAAACGTTTATAAAAACTTTTGCAGATCACTCACGAATAAGACCATCATGTATATCACCGATAAAAATGGAGCATGTATATGCCCTCATGATCTCGCCCATGCGTTCTGTGTCAAATATGCTAATTCTTGTAATTATTGACGTACATATTTCAAGTCAAGCCAACCTATATTTTTCTTTTAAAAAACGAATTTAGTCATATAATTAATCATGTAGTCTTGCATTTTGTAATTTCATGGGACGTGTTTAAATACACATTCAAATTTAAATATATAGTCTCAAAATTATAACATCCTTCCACTTTTTAACACTTTAAATTCGACCTTTATTTCTTTCATATATAAATATATATATATAACCAATTCAAAAATACGGTAACCAAAATTCATTACTCTAATAATCGACATAATAACTACACATTTAATAACTTTAAATATATAGTTTCAAAATTATAATAATATCGTCTCACTTTTTTTAACCTTCAAATCGAACCTCGATTTCTTTTAAATATGAATCTAAACATATATATAACCACTGAATCAAGAAGAGACCCATTGATTTCGAAATCCTCTCATCCGATCTCTATCTATACATAAACATATCTTAAATTCTTAACTAGCTTTAACGGTTCTCGAGCATGCTACTACATATATAATTAACACCACTGAGAATTTGACAGCAAACACACCTTTCGGCGAAGTATTATCTTACTACAAGTATATAATCTATATATATATATATATATATATATATATATATATATATATATATATATATATATAACGATCATCATTATCTTTGCCATAGTCATGTGAGCCAAAGGTCCAAACTCATACTTTTAAATTCATTAGTTGAAAGGTTTTATAGATTTCCATTCGAGGTTTCATAAAAAATAACACAAATATCATATATAATATAAATAAATAAAAATAATTGACAAAAAAAAAGAATAAACGAATAGAAAAAAAACGAACAAAAAATATAAATAAGTGATGGGTTTTATTTAAGTTTCAACATGTTCTTAAAAAATGTTTAACAGGATAAGAGAGAGAAAGCAGCTAAGGGTGTGCAATAAGGGTTTTCTCGCAATATTAGCTAGCTAGGTCAAAAAGTTTGATTCTAGGCTAGGCTAGGCTAGGCTAGGCTAGGATCCAATTTTGGTTTTATTTAATGATATTGTGGATCGATAATGCTTTAACAATAGCCATTGTACTCAAATATATATGCGTATCTATATCAACATATCTATTAGTATCAACAGGGATAATAAAAATTAGAACAATTCACCCTAGACATTCAACCTACCTAAAATATATGCAAAATCTATGAAGCAAAGAAGGCCAAGCAACCAATTAGTATGTATGCACCTTTTGATATACATACAATTTGTCGGGGACAAACAGAGACAGAAGCAGAAGATGGAAAGTGTAGCTACTCAAGTACAATAGAGATGCTTCAATTGATTAGCTAAGTAGTTGGCATGAAGAATGCAATAGGAGTAAAAGAAAAGACAGGAAATTGCATTGCTCTGTTGCCAAGCATCAAGCCCTTACCCAAGTGAATGCCTGTATTCTTCTCCTGTCTATCGACATGGAATTCTCGAGATATAAATTTAGATTTGAATTATTGTTGTTGTTTCTAACTTTCTTCTGAGATGGTCAGGATGATCATTTGGGCTTATGAATTTGATGTCTTCATCCAGAATTCACACGCTTGACTTCCATCCAAAGATGCCCAGATTGGATCCTTCCTTTTGTTGGGGAAACGGGGATTGTTAAGCAAACATTTATATTATGGACTCGGATCTGTACACCCATTGGCATAATATATTAGAGGGGGGATGTATCTTTTCGAGCAAGGGCTGACCATGAAAATATAAGATGAAACTTTAAGAATGAAAAACATTGTCATATATGATAGCCCGGGTCTGACTACCATACTCAGCATAGGAAATACGCAGATTTTCCCAAATTCTTATATCCCTATGAAATTTAACAAAAGAAGTAAAAAAATATATATATCCATAGCAAATTGGCCAGCAAATAATGTCTAAAATGTACCAGTAGTATATCATTGTCACAAAAGATTCTCATATGAAAGTAAGTCATCTTGCTTTACTTCATTCCCAAATAAAAGTGAGATTTGTATTCTGACCAAAAACGCATAACATAGTACTTGTACAATGCAGTCCATAAAGTAGGGGAGCCATCACCCGTCATTCTATGACTATGAGGTATGCTCACTCAGCCATTCAAATATGCTTCACATTTTACATCTTTACCTGTCAAGCCACTTGTACCAACATGTTGAATGGGACCGCAGCTGAGTCCGAATCCAACTACAAACTTGTTCTGACTCGGCCTACCAGATAAACAAAATTATGAGCTTTCATTCTCGGGTGGTCCATGAGGGCCAAGCCTCCAATAGTCTTCTGTACTTCTGAGCCTTTGGATTTTAGCTCAAATTAGAGCAGCCGGGGTAATCCAGGATGAATCATGAATCATCCAGAACAGCCAGCAGCAACAACTTCAACTAGGATAGGCCAACCGGATTATATTGAATTGAAATGGAAGCAAAATTCAACAAAGATTTTCAAGTGATGAAGTTGATCACTAGGGCTAAACTATAGACATATAACTACTCAGAGTAATAGTAGCAAAGTTATCAAGTTCTGCCAGCACAAACAATCGCCTCTTCATCTACACGCTTGTGGAATGAGCTGAGTTTAGTTATCGCAAGAGCTTCCCCATTAAGAGAAGCTCTTGTGGAACTCAGTATTTGGACTTCCACAAAGTCACCAACCATTGGATCTCGTTCACCATCATCTTCATTGTCTCTGCTAGGGAGTGGTGAAATTTTGAATGAGACTCTGTGACCCTTGTCACTCTTACCTATAAGCTCCGTATCAGGAGCTCTCTTATTGGGACCTTCCACCAAAACAAGCTGGATTGTGCCAACCTGAGAGTCAAAACATTGACCAGTGCTCTCACGGAAGGCCTCAATCATTTCTGTCAACCTCCTTTGCTTGACATCCTCGGGAACATCATCTACATAATTCCTATGAGCATGGGTTTTCTCCCTCATGCTGTAGGCAAACATGTATGCCATATCATACCCAACAGCCTTAATGAGGCTTAGCGTGTCAGCAAACTGCTCTTCTGTTTCCCCACAGAAGCCTACACAATGTTTCAAACAGTTAATAAGACATGGACATATTTCATAGAATTTTACAATAGAGCTGTGATAATTGATTGCACAGAGCTCCATATTGTTATATTAGGCATCTCCTCAGAAAGATGAGAAAAATCACAAGCTAACAGCAAACAACACACAGAACTGCTATCACCAAAAGATTCAAAATAAAAATAAAAAAAAAAGTAGGTAGAAGTTAAGGTGACAAAGCAATGTGTAAAAACATGGTAAATGATGACTTGGCAAAGGCCGCAAAACAACAATGCACACGCATCATGCATGAGGTTTTTTTATATGAATAGGTGATAAACAGCCAACCCGAGTTTGAGTTCAATTTAGCTGAGCTCAAGCTTGACTTGCTAAAAATTGATCTCAACTTCATCTTAGACTTTGACCTAAAACCATCTCATCTTGACTCTAGCTCAATTGACATTTTTGCCCGCTCAACTTTGGCTCGAGCTCAACTATAATTTACAACCTGGTCATGTCTCCCTTTTTTTCGGGGGAGGAGGAAGTGAAGTAAACTGTAAATGAGCATTCCATGAAATATTCAAACTTCTAGCACCACGAAGTAGCTCCTGAACTGTAAAATCTATAAGACCTGAGACCAGCTCAACTTGGATCAAGAAAAGCTATAATTGCCGATGAGCTTAAGTCAAATTTTAACTTGAGTGGATTTCAGATCCAGTCAATCTTGAAGGGCCAGTGAGTTAGCCACCCCTATGCACATCAAGGCATCTAGAGGAGTCATTCATACACATGGTGCACTAGAAGAAGCACTAAAGTTGTAAAGTTGTCAGCAAAGAATGCAGGAAACCACTGTTTCTATGAAGGAAATATCAAAATCAAACTAGTATTCGGATGCAGTTTGCACATACCACATATAAAATCACTGGTTAGTGCAACATCTGGAATTATCTTGCGAATCTTCTCTACAAGATCCAAGTATGCCTCTCGGGTATAGCCCCTTCGCATTCTTTGAAGTACTTCACTATTTCCTGATTGTGCAGGCAAATGGATGCATTTGCAAATGTTGTATCTATCTCGCATAAGATACAACAAATCATCGGGGAAATCTTTAGGGTGTGGGGATGTATATCTGAACCGCATTTCAGGAAATTCAGTGGAAAGTCTATCCAATAGGTCAGCAAACCGTAAACCCATTGTTTTAACCTTGCTCATGCTAGAAAACCCTTCACTAAGTTCCCAATTAGTACCAGGTTCGACTTGCTCAACTACCGAGGCATCATTATAGCTATTAACATTTTGCCCAAGTAGTGTTACTTCCTTAACACCAGCTTTCCAAAGTTCCTCCACCTCCTTGACAATTGAGTCCACAGGACGTGAGCGCTCCCGGCCTCTTGTGAAAGGAACAATGCAAAATGAGCACATGTTATTGCAACCTCTCATCACAGAGACAAAAGCACTGATAGAATTCTTTGAAATTCTGACAGGACTTATGTCAGCATAAGTTTCTTCAAGTGATAGAAGAGTATTGATCCCTTTTTGACCATAATCAACTTCTTCTAGTAACCGTGGAAGGTCCCTGTAAGCATCAGGACCACACACAACATCCACCATCTTATCTGCATCTAATATCTTGTCCTTTAATCTCTCAGCCATGCATCCCAATACTACAACCTTAGGAGGGCGTACAGAGTGTGCCCTTCCTTGGGCAACATTGCTTTTCCAATGCCTTTTCAGAAACCAAAAGTAGTTCAGACGTTGCCACACTCTCTGTTCTGCATTGTCCCGAATTGCACAAGTATTAATAAAAATGACTTCTGCGCTCTCAGGATCCTCAACTATGTCAGTATATCCAGCCTTCTTCATGATAGCCAAGACAATCTCCATGTCATTGATATTCATTTGACATCCATAAGTCTCGTGGTAGATACGACCCACTGGTGGAACCTCAGGGACCGATGCGCTGCAAGATGAACAAGCATTAAGGTATTATGAGTTTCAGTAGCAACAGATAACTAAAAAGTAGAATCAACCCTAAAAACATCACAGTTGCACACAAAATAAACTATCTAATTATCTCAAAGTAAACTGAACAGGCAGAGGCAGATACACAATTACAGGCTCCAACATGTTCCACAGTAACACCCAGCAAGATTTTAAGAAGCTTACTTAATAGTTCAATTAAATTGGGAAGGGAGAGAGAGCAATAGATAATCGACGCATCCACAAGCTAGCAGATGAACCTCTCCATAACTAAAACAAGGAAATATAAACAATTAAATTAGCCCAATGCCATGCAATTAATACATTCAAGAATTCATTTCTGCCTTTTTGTTATATCACGAGCAATTCAGCTATGATTAAAGCGGACCAGAGCCTAATTAATCAGAATAACAATGAAAAGATTGGGTTTTTTTCCCATTTTCAAGAATAGTTCATCATCCACAATCACATTTCACAGTATATTAATCCTTGTTCAATAAACCTCATAGAGTCCACTACATCATACATTGTATGATTCAATTCCAATATTCCACATGATAACAGAATAGTCTATTGAAATTCAAGTCACAGAACAAGGCGAAACATAGTCAATTTAACAATTAGGCGAGAACTGAGAGAGAGCTTACTCGGCTAGGATCTCGGCGGTAGCAAGAGAGGCTTGAGGCATGAAATGGCGAAGTCCGGGGTAGCGGTCCCCAGAGACGGTAGATTGTTGGTGAGAGAAATTCCTGGTTGAGTAGATGAGAGAAAGCGTTGGTCTCTTGGGAGGGCGCGGGAGGCGGTGGTAGCGGCGAAAGTGGGAGGCGATGAGGCTTAGATTGAAGGAAGCGCATCGTCGGTGGATAGTGACACAGAAGGCGTAGTGGGGTTGGTTTATAATGGACGATAGCGAGGAGAGAGAAGACGCCATTGATGCCGGCGACGAGCTTTCTGGGGTTCGTTCGGAGGGAAACCAAGGAATGGAGGAGCACTGAGTATAATTGTGAAGCTTGTGTTGGCCGTGGAGAAGGTGGATAGGGTTGCGGCCTTTGTTCACCACTTCACCAAAAAAATAATTTAATATTTATCGAATTTTTTGGCATATAAAAATGAAAATTTTTGATATGTTGATGAACAAAATTACAAACTAAACATTCTTTTTTTTTTTTATGCGAAAGTAGGATTTAATTAATTTTAAAGTATTTATAAATACATAATTTGATATAAGCTCAACACGGACCTCTAATCATATCGACTCGTAACTCAAAGGAAAAACTCTAGCGAGATTATGGGCAGCAGAGTTCCCATATCTTTTAAAATGCATCCAAACGCACAAATTAAAAAAGGAGATAGTAAATAAGATTTCATCTAAAACCAATTCAAATTCAAAGAGGAAATTGTTCAACCTCTAGATTAGCGCTAAGCGATTTGATTCAATTATCACCTTCGGTACCCAAATCTTTTTGTTAGTTGAAGTCCATAAAGGGTCGCTCCGGCTTCGACTATGATGACTAACCATGTCGCACGGATCCTTTTAACTGCCGCTACAAAGTAAACATTCTTAAAATTATAACTTCTATGTTTTATCCCTTTAAGAATTCATGATAAATTAAATTTTTATTGTAAGATTACAAATTAAAATTAAAATAAACATGATTTAACTTTAATATATCTTGTTATATTTTGGGGAATAAATAATATTTTATTCCGTACTTTACAAAACTTATGTCGTTCTTTTTCTTTTTCTTCTTTTCTGGGTGATAAATAACTGGAAAAAAAAACTCTTCTAATTCTTAAATACATGTCATATCAGATCTTAATATTCCGATAAAAATAAAAGAAAATTTATGTCTTAGGACAAAAGTTATTTTTGTATGAAATTCATTTGGGAATTTAAGTAAAGCATAATCTTCATTAGAAAAATGCAAAAGTTGTCATGCCATTTGAAGTAGTAGTTGAGGAGGTTTGTTTGATAAAAATAGAGAATTAGATTCTGTTCATGAATTCACTGGAATATATACTCAACTAGATAGATAACGATATTTTTCCTTCTTTTATCAATTGCGTCGTAAAATGAATGTAACTCTATTGGAATATATCCGTATAGTTTGAAATTGATAATTTGAGTTTGAAATGATAGAAAGTGACCGTAACTAATTAGAATTTGTTCTCCAAAAAGATAATTATAATTTATTTCAAGGACTTGAAAATCTTTGCCTTAGTATATATAATCACAACTAAATTTTATCACTTAAAAGAAATAATTTAGGGGTAGTCAAAGCATTAGAGATAGGTTGATACTAAGCTTATTGGTATTAAGCTTATTAAAGGCACCACAAAAGATGCACAATATATATACAGAGTATTTTTTATTTCATCATTATCAAAAGAGCTGAATTAGTCAACTATTTTATTAATTTCCGTTTATCATTTGTAATAAGTATTTCTTTCGTTTTATAATACATGTTATTTTAAGTATTTTTTTATTTTAAAATATTTATTATTTTACAATCCAATTGATATATTTATGACTAGTTTATCAATGTGTGTTTATTAATTACTTTTTGTGTCCTTTTTTATTGGTTTTTTTCATTTTCAATGAAACTTTAAGACAATTTGATCTTCTAACACAAATTTTATATTTCTTTAATTTAATATTCCTTCACAGTCCAAATATTATATTGTAAAAAAAGGTTCGCAAATGATTAATTTCTTACATTTATTTATTTTTTGATACGAGAGGAGACATAAAGCGAGCAACTTAACGTACTCAATACCTCATTCTTGACCACTAGATTATGATCTTATTGATTTTTCTTACCTTTATTATTAATCAAAAGGAAAAATAAAATTCTAAAAATAAAATTTGGAAAAATAAAAATTCGAAAATGTCAAAACCCAAAAACTGTCCAATAAGAAAATAGAAAATCTAAAGATTTTGGTATTTGCTGTGGGCCAATTCCACTTCACGGATGAACAGACAAATTCAGCCCTGTTTTCATATAAATATGTTTTCTTCGCTTCTTCGGTCTTCCCCATCAATGAATTGAATAAATCTCTCTCTCTCTCTCTCTCTCTCTCCTGTATGAATTGAATACATCTCTCCTCTCTCTTCTGTCTCCCTTTACTTTCTCTTCTTCCTCTTCGAATCGGACCAAGGGATTTCAGGAAAGAAGATGACCAGCTCCTCCGCGGCCGCCCGCAAGGTTTATCTCTCTCTCTTTCACCTTTTTGGTTCGATTACTTGCAATACTTTTGAATTGGGTTTCTTATTTAATCAATTGAAGCCTTAGCCAATGACTATAAATTTCCTCCCTTTTTTATTTTTGGAAATTGGGTAAGACAGGCCTTGAGCAAAATTGCTAGCAACAGGCTTCAGAAGGAGCTAACTGAGTGGCATCATAATCCCCCGTCGGTTTCAAGCACAAAGTTACCGATAATCTGCAAAGGTATTATCTTTTTCCCCTTTTCTGTTGGTTTTGGTTTTGTATTGTTATCTTCTGTTTTGTTAGGGTTAGGGTTTTGGTTGATCGGTAAGTTCGGAAATTGAGGGGGTTTTGCATTCTGTTTTTTGATTTTTTTGGTTCTTTTTTGGTGTGGGAATGGAAAAGATGGATAATTGAAGTGACTGGAGCGCCAGGAACAATATATGCAAATGAGAAGTACCAACTTCAGGTTGATTTCCCTGAGCATTACCCTATGGAGGCTCCTCAGGTTTCGTCTCTTTTCCTTTTCTTACCAGAGCTTATGTTTGAGTTATATTTATGTCTTTGTTTGCTAGAATAAAACACTCTATGTTTGAACTTATGTTTACTAACAAGCAACCCGTCCCTCCAAATTTTTTTTTAAAGCTTTGAGAGTTGAGACATTTCTGATGATGTGAAATTATTAGCAATTAAATGGGCTGTACTCTTGTGACAGGTGATCTTTGTGCCACCGGCTCCAATGCATCCTCATATTTATAGCAATGGCCATATATGTTTAGGTAAGAAAACTCATCTTGAGAATAAGTATGTGGAAAAGTTCATTTTGTGCAATCCTGATTTCCTTAGTTTCTGTTGTTCACGTGATAGAGGAACCTGACTTTGATTTCCTGGATGGATTTGGTGTTTGCTGTAACCTCTAAAATTTTGCTTGTGGTTGGCATTAGCTTGATCAGTTATTATACATCCCCTGCTCCCAATCCTTTTGTTATGTACTTATTTATGACATGATCATTCCTATTAGTAAATTCCTCCTCTAAGACTTGAAAGCTGGTTGGTCGTAGCAATTCATTGCTTAATTTCTTGTACTAAAGATGCTTTTTGATTAGCTAGTCCTAGGTGTCATAACTCAAAAAGTTATTTCTGGTCTCATGGGATTGAAATGAAGGGTTACGCCTATCGTCTCCAGTCATTACAAGAGCTTCTCTATGACCTTAGGCTGACTTTGTGCAGTACTTGGGTGTTAGTTCATATTTTAGTGTTCACCTGTTCTGCATATGGCAGCTAGAGGCCTTGCGATGTTCTGTCTTTTAATTTGACAGTTAGCGGTAAGTCGGTAACTCAATAATGGAATTGTTCTGCTGGTAATTGACCCTCTGTCATTAATGTTATGAAAAAATGAGTTTAATGGGAGTGCATTTGTTTCCCGATCACTGACAAAGTGATAGTGAATGTTAGTTGATGATGCTATTTTGTGCGTGTATTTTGGAGGAAGAAGAGTTTTTTTTTTTTGGGGGGGTTTACAGTATCACATCGCATTGGATATCTGATTACATTGGCTGCCTTCTGATTGGGAATATGGCAGTAAATACTTACATTTCACAGGTCTAATTTGGGAACCTGTGATGCTACTTGTTCCTGATAAACTCATCTTATGTCTACCTTTAATCAGTGAACTGGATCTTACTCATTTGAAACATAATGTTGTTTCATGTGGTTATTGTTGCAGATATCTTGTACGACTCTTGGTCTCCAGCTATGACAGTGGGTTCTATCTGCATTAGCATTCTCTCGATGCTGTCAAGTGCCACGGTGAAGGTATGCCTTTTTGATTCTGTTCTGCGGGCGAATTAACTTTTAGCAAACACAATAAAGTTTATAATAAATGTTATCATCCCACTATTGGGTGGAGACTTGTGCTTGTGAAATGTTTGTACAATGTGAGTGAGCAAAACAGCAAAATTTCTTCAATGATTTCTGCAATTATACAAGTCTATATTCCATGCTTTCCATTTTTCTGTCTTGACCTATCTGAATCAATTAACACTTGTCTGTAAATGCAGGAGAGGCCTGAGGATAATGATCGTTATGTAAGAAATTGTGGAAATGGAAGATCTCCAAAGGAGACCAGGTGGTGGTTCCACGATGACAAAGTATGAAGGTCTTAAGCAAATCTCCAGTCATTCCTTGTTTCATGCCATCAGATTAGCCTCTTTAACTCTGCTGTAGGATGAAACGGAAAAAATTTTAAAAATGGAGAAAACTTTCTTAAAAACGAGAATTGTCATTGCCCTTCATTTTGGTGGTAAAATGGAAAAGGCTTTGGTCTTTGTATAGAAGAAAAGAACCTTGTGCTTAATTCTTGATGTGTGATGGGTGAATGGAGTTGGATTGTCTACCGGTTGTTCATGGATGTTGCATATTTGCTTTCATTGCATACTTGTTCCAGTACGAACCCCTTCCACTTAGTAACTTACCCGGAAACAGCAGTAGCTGCTATTTTGTCACTGAACAGAAGCCAGGATACTTTCCTCTCCCCCACCCCAAAAAAAATCTGAAACAAAACAGGAAGATCAAATATTGTTCAAAAGTTGTTTACTTGGCACTTGTTTATGACCAAAAAGGTTTTGTAAAATAGGCAGGTGGCTTGTCAATGTTTTCATTGTCGCCAGAATCATTCATTTTGATTTAACGACGACTTTGAGGGAAAAAGAAAGGCAACAAAACCGACCCTACGATGTTTAAGTCATTGCTGATGTTTGAGTTAACTATAGTACTGCAATTTGTGAACAACAGTAGTATTTATTTATTTGTATAAAGATGTCTGTACACATTTTTCCTTTGTTTTTTCCTAATTCTCTTTTGATGGTACTCATGGGTTTATTTGATATTCTATTCCCAACCGTCAAAAGAAAAGGAAAAAAAAACGATGTCCTTTCCCATCACTATAAACTCAATTGCTTTAAGATTTCCAAAATAATTTCAAAATAAGACTTGAGTTTGCAAGACAAGCGAGAAATACACTATACGTACGGCCTACCTACCAAAAGATCACATTAAGATCCGAGAGAATTTTCCAAAAAGAGGAAGGAATGGGTCTGGTTCTTTTAACTGGTTGACCTGATTTGTGTTTCTATGGATGTCCTACAGGCTATAGCCTACAGCCTTTCATATGGATGTTCCACTGCAGGTTTCGCCCGAACAGCAGGACGCTCATCCTCGCCCTATTGTGAACCTTACCTTGTCCTCGACTTCGTGGGGTGGGGAAGAACAAGCAGACAGCATCGACTCGATAATATAGAGTTGACATAAACACAGGACATAAACACGCAAAATACGACACTTGTGAATCATCAGAGCATTTTCAATTACTAGCTCAACCTTTTTCAAGGCAAAAGGACATAGCTGTCCCCTTTTTCCGGGCATATGATATATCCAATTATTTCAGCCTGTTCTACAGCTAAGCTAACCATTAACTATATGAAGAACACAGAATAGAGATGGGTTGGACAAACAGAGGAATTTTTTTCTTTTTTTTTTTTGCGGGGGGTTGTGGAAGATATAGTCAATGATCTCTAGTTCTAGTTAATTTGAACAGCTTCAGAACATTCTCATATACAACAAAAGTTACTGCAGAAGCTGGTACATTCTTCAAAAGGTTTGCTGTTATGCCTTTGTAAAATCCACGGATGCCTTCAAACCTGCACACAACCACGAATATGTAAGCAATCTAATCATATCAAAGCAGTGATGAAACCTCAGTTATCTAGAATAGAAGCGAAAGTTCAACTCCTTAGTTGAAAAATAAATATCCACAAAATTTATGAACCATTTTTATGAGCTTTCAGTCCTAGTTGGTGATTTGAGAATAGTGTGAACCGACACAAAGACCAACACACAGTTTTCACTCCTTTTTTTTTTTTGGAGGTGGGGGGAGGGAGGACAAGCTGCAGATTAGACAACATGCGAAATGGGATAAACAAAATTAAGCTACTCGGAGATAACCTACAAAATCAAAATCAACAAGCTGCAATTGCACATCAAGAAGATTTTTACGTGTACAATGGGCCATCCCTTAGCAGGAACAACAAGATCTAAGCATTAACCATTAAAGCTGTAGCATTTTGCAGATGACTCAATCTCACCGTCCAGTTTCTTTCACCACATGCAAGGTATCTGCATATCTCGGAACTCCATCAGCATTTGGCCGTTGCTGTAAATGACAGCATAAAAACCATTTCTTTAACAGAGAGAGGTGTGATCCACAAATGGCATTAAAATGTCAGATGAAATGATGATCCTACAGGATTGAAGATTACAACTCCCCCCAAAAAAATTGTCTTACCTGTAATCTTGCTCGAATGACCTGCAACATCACAGATACACATCCACCAAAAGCATGTAATCAGTAGGCAATTATTGACAAAATTCACAACATTAAGAAAGGACCACTAAAACCAAAATTTACCTGAAATGGATATGTGCAGAGAATAGCAGCAACTTTAGAAGATGCCCCCAAAACTGTATAGTCCACTGAATTCTGCCTCATGCATGTAAATAAGGGTCAGCTTGAGGTTCAATGCGATATAAATACCAAAAAGAATAATGACCTCAAGCACATCACAAAAGCATCACATTGTACCATAGTCCAACCCCCTCCCTTGCCCGCATTTAATTTTCAGAGGATTTATTATTGCATGCGAAAAGACAGGAGTGGAGGACCTGTGAGAGCATCATGTGCAAAAAGAGTACTGAGCAACTTGTGCGCTATTGCAGACAAAGAATGAGACCTACCAACACTTCATCAGCACCTTCTCTTTTGGTCCTTTTAGACTTCAAATCAACAAGAAACTTACGAAGTTCCTCATAGACTGTGAACTGTATGGCACCATGAGAGACCTGCTGAAAGCGATTTCTGAATGAATATAAGCACATCAAATTTCATATTGATATTTAAGAGCCAGTATAAACTGCAACTATGTAGCACCCACTAATCAGTCTATACAAATAATCTAAAGCACTCGATACAATCTGGTAACCGCCCCCCCCAAAAAAAATTTCAGGTTTTCCAGCATGTTAATGAGCATGTCAATTTTCCAGGTCCCCATGTAGCATTCCATGTCAAGCATATTAGAATTAGAGCTGAAACTGATGAACCAATAGAAGAGATGAACACAGCCTTCAACATCTAGATGGAGACTACCATATAGCTAGGGAGCCAGCATGTAGAGTCCACATAAGAATTGGATCAGAAATCTGCGACTGAGAACCACCAAGTAGGTCCACAATTTCTCAGATACCCGAAGAACACTATCATCAAAATTGGGTATTTCAGAAATTTAAATATAATTTCTACAGGTGGGAGACAGCACAATCTAACTAAGATCAAACTAGGCAATAGCATCTCACTAATTTCATTGCAGTCATTACTCCATGAATCCTTGATTTACCCATGTATAACTAATTACTAAATCCAACAGGCATAAAAATAATAGAAGGGAACTTCATTCAGCTGAACCACAGCAGTAGATGGATGGAAACTCCAGAATGGTTCAAATACACAAATCATAAATGATAGGATATTAAATGCACAATATCACTACAGGTGACACATATCATACGAGAGAACAAGAAAAACTACATAAATTTGTCATTACTGATCCTGTCATGTTCCAGACCTAATCAAAAGAGTTCATTGAGAAAATACCCAAAAGAAGTTGCTGCAGCAAACAGGTAAAGTGATAAAACAATTAAACATGTACCACAAACTTTGCAAAGTTCATCTTGCCTTACTCCCCATTCTTCAATAAACTAACATGCATACTGCAATCCAAATGGAGAGCAAAAAATATTAGCATGTAGCCAAAATAGTTCAGTTTTATTTGAAATAAGAATACAAAGGTTGCACCAATATCTAGTGGGAAACAATGAAAGTGCTTTACAGACCAACAAGCTGCATTCATCAAAAGCAATATGACTGGTTTTAGTATGAGTCAACGGTCAAGCAACTCCGAGTTGCCAACTGAAATGGGGGGAGATTCTGGTTGTCCACAG
The DNA here is from genome assembly GCA_021018815.1 of Talinum fruticosum. Classification (NCBI taxonomy): domain Eukaryota; kingdom Viridiplantae; phylum Streptophyta; class Magnoliopsida; order Caryophyllales; family Talinaceae; genus Talinum; species Talinum fruticosum. The sequence continues at coordinate 1,851,552 of JAITYX010000021.1, forward strand.
GCTTAGCTAATCCGCTCATAAAACTGGGGCTAGAGCTGCCAAAGTCCATGGATGAGGCTTAAAAGAGAAGGAAAACCTTCCTCATCTTTGAAGATAAAACACCCCAATCTAGGTCATATTATGTATATAATTTGAGTAAAATCTAACCAGGAAAAGACTTGGCCATATTCCTCGATAGAGAGCAGTCCATCCTTCTTCTCTCAATATGGTTCTCAAAGCATCTGATTCAGCAACAAATGAACAGTTAATGTCAGTAAATCATAGATACATGATGCACGTCTACACAAATACAAAGAAACAACGGCCTCTTTCCCCCACAAAAAGAAACAAAGAAAAAGAAAAGAAAGAAATCAAATGAAAATTACTCCATCAAATCTCTGAAAAAGCACATGCAGCCTCCCAAGAGAAACATTTGCTTCATTAAGTAATGAAAGATCAAAAAAGTGGCTTGAATTTGTAAAAAAATGGCTTATCCCAGCACATGAAACTATGGAGATTCTACCACCTATTGACACCATTTCTCCAGCAGTGTATCATTTATAGGGAATTACTAAAAGCTATATTAAGAATGAAAATGACAGAAAGCATGAACAGGTACTATAATTTGCTATGACATTTACATAATTAAAAGTTTTAAAATTAAGAGAGAAACGACCAATAAATCAATAAGCCAATTAATTACAGGATCTACCATTCACACCAAAAAAATAAAAATTTAAAGAACCTACCATAAACGCCTGAATATTGACGAGTTTGGTGCAGAGGAGTCTGAAGCTGTAATCTTGTTTTAATCAGCCAAACAGGATTAGTGCAAAAAGAAACCTGAAAAAGATACATACCAATGGCAGTCAGTTGTAAGATATAAGTTCTAACAGTCATCAGTGACAAGAAGCTGATACGTCTTTCAAAAGGACAGGAAGCATCTTTGCACTTAACCCAGAAAGCCACATTGCTCCCAATTCCAGAAGGGGCCACTTAAAATGTAATGATTGCATACATTGAACAACCCAATGAACTAAATATCCTTCACATAATTGCATGTATGCACGCAAAAACTCAAGAATTCACAGGCAGATGTATATCTCCCACAAAAGTTCCTTGTAACTCCAGCAGGAATTTCTTACTAAAGTTCCTGAAGATTGTGGCCCAGTACTGAAAATGTTTGTTCTACAAGGAAGTTAAGATTAACATCCACAAGGGAGATAGATCAGATCGTCAAAGGGATCTCACGTGCGAAATGGATAATCAATGAGTGCTAGTTAAAAGGTTGATCTGTCTACAATTCTGAATAAACAAGAAAGCTTCATAGCTGATCCAGAAAATAGTTTCTGAAAGAGGATCCCCACTAATTATACTTGCAAATGAAAAGATACGATGTCAGTATCAAGCAAGCTCAAAGATGGATAATGTGCCCACCAAATGACAGAGAGCACGGAGGTATCTTCTATCTGCAATTTTTACACTCTTCTAGCATAAACATAGTCCATACTATGGGTAGTTATGTTGATCAAGACTACCAACAAGGGAAAGACTCGTGGGATATTTCAAACCCTTAAACACTTGTTTTCTAATTGCAATTTCAATTTTTAATTTTTTTAGGTTCATTCCAAATGCAATTTCGATTGTTCAGTTCAAGAATTGTCGAGAAGAATGCTGAAGCAACAAAGAAACCCGTCACTTGTTTTATGGAAATATCACAACAAAGGCTCCTCGTTCGCAAAGCAGGCATCTTCCTGACATTGTTTCAAGAGAGCTAGAAAACAAAAGGTTCTATGACAGTACAGCCTGAGCTAAAAGTTAGGATCCAATTCAGAACATCCATCAAAGAGTGTAACGCCACCAAGGTAGGGACTTCAAAGTTCAAAGTTGATTCCAATTACTCTTCTGGATGATTTACACTTTCTAAGTTGATGCATTTTTGTACTAACACATCTTTGTTAGATAGGACAATCTTACATCATTCATTTTCAAAAACTATCCCTAATTGGAGTTTAGATAATCAACAATATCCTATCTATTTTTGCACACTGACCAGTGCTCCGGCTTCCGCAGCTGCAGCCAGATGGCACCCTGGGCTTAGTTTCTCCTCCGCCTTGTGAGAATACCTCTGCTTTGCTCTGCTATAGCTGCCAAAAGGAAACCTTTTATCATTCCCAACACGCTAAAAGAATCAGATCAATTACGAGTATGAACACATACAATTCCTAACATTTCTCAGCACAGAAAGTATCCATGCTCAAAATGTTCCTAGGAATAACAATTAAACCAACAGATCTTTCAACTTACAAGAAGAAAAATAATCCCCAGGAAACGGATGATCCAAGAACAGCTGGATAGAATCCTGCATAAAGCCCCCTCAGGCCCTGAAACAAGTAAAATTTAAAAATTGTTCATCAGGCACTATAAACCATAATCAATTGAAAATCATTTTGACAAAACAAAATGTGATTCCGTGAAAGTCAAAGTGAATTATATGCTCAATTCATTGATCAATCTCAACCTACAGTCCTAATTTCGACACGGAACACAGATGTACATGGAATTCAACAGTAAAACCATAAGCAAATGGAAAAGTTGGCACAAAAAATTCCTGCTAATTGTACAGTTCACCATTGATTATATCAGCTAATAGAAACCGATCATAAGGAAAATGGAACAAAGAAAATCAAAGAGGAATATAAGGCGACGGAGAAGAAGAATTATACCTCGGAACGAGCAATGGTCAAGAGAGCGTGAGGAGTGTTTTTGTAGGTCGGAAGATTCAATATTCTTCCATCGTTAACTGATTCAAGTTCGTGGAAGCAAAAGTCAGATTTCTCTCTATAGCTCGCTCCCGCTCCCCCTCTATCTCTCAAGTGAGAATGAGATGATACCTTGGAAACGCGTTCGGACAACGTCGAGAGGGTGCATGACTGCGACGGTGGCAAAGCCAGCAATGGATCCTGCGGCGGCGTTCTCCCACTGCCATTGACCGCCACCGCCACCTCCTCCTCCTCCTCCTGCTTTAGAATCATCTATCATTTGCTCCGCGGTCCCTGCGGCGGCGATGCACAGCAGCACCGAGACGACCAGACGAATAATTTCAGTCCTCGATCCAAATCTCTCACTAGCCGCGGCTGTTTGATACGATGTCGTTCCTTTGATACATTTCTTTTCAACAAATAACCACAAATACGCGGGAATAATTATAAGTACCCAGAAATAGCAAATAAAAATATCAACTGTTTGAAAATAAAGAAGTAACCAGTCAGAATAAGAGCTAATCAGAAATTAAAAACCCAGGATTAGTGTAATTCAACAACGCAATTACCTGAGAATTCAATACCCAAAACAAGAAATCAATTGAAGTTGACCGGAAAACCGAGGAAGTAGAATCTGCAAAACCCTAGAATCCATAATGATACGGTTACTGAGAGGATTTAATAGGCCAATTCCAATGTGCATTCATCACCAGTTACAAATTCCAGCAACCAACAATCAATCGAGAGAGAGAGAGTTTTCTATACTAACCTTTAAACAGAAGTGCTGAAATGTCTGGAGAGAAAGAAGGGTGTAGCGCCAAGAGCATAATTCTTCCTCCAGCCCAAAATGAAGATCAATGAAGCTTTGGTGTCATTATAATAAATAATAATATATATTTGATTATATTTCTTATTAGTCAACCTAACATGATAATATAATTTCGTAATTTTAATTATATTGCATAGCTGGTAACATGCAACCAAATAGTCATTAATTTTAGGTAAATTTATCCTCTTTCATAAAAATTTTCGTCAAAAAATCATCACGAAAACATAATGGATTTAACTTTTGGCATCAAATAACTTGCCAAACAAATGAAGTATATACTCTTACAAATTATAAAAGTAGATACATATTATAATTTATATATATAACAAATATACTCGAGCGAATATTGATATCCGGTTAATAAGAGTATCTATATCCATAAATATAATATAGATTGTCCTTTTGTTATATTCTACTATCTCTTTCAATATGGAACGTCTTTCCTAAACAACTGTTTTTGGTTAATAAGAGTATCTATATCCATAAGTATAATATAAATTGTCTATTTATTATATCCTACTATCTCTTTCAATATGAAACGTCTTTCCTAAACAATTGTTTCTTGTTAATAAGAGTATCTATATCCATAGATATAATATAAATTGTCCATTTATTATATTCTACTATCTCTTTCAATATAGAACGTCTTTCCTAAACAACTATTTCGACTCAGATTACCCTTATTTTTTGGGGGGATCGAATTTTGTCTAATTACTTGGTGTTGGTTACATGTAAAACTAAAATGTATATGTCATGTTTATACCTAAATGATCACATGCCATTGCCATGATTCCCACTTTCAAACTGTAGAGACTAGAGAGTCGTAGTTATTTAACTCCGATCAGTTATACAAAAACTCACTCCATTGAATTTGTGAAGTCGCATAAAAATCCGGCATCATCTTCTACACAATAGAGTTATTCTTGTCTTCCAGATCTGGAGTTCGAGTGTTATAACAGATATAATCCTCAAGAAAAGCTAAGCAACAAATTATTAACCCTCTCCTTTTAATGAAGAGAAATCTCGTCTTCACATTAAAACACTACGAGTTTTGTAACTGCAAGTCCAACGATCGGAAAATCTTTGGTATAACTGTCACTGTTCTCAGCTGGGGAAGAGACGTTGAAAAGAACACAAGTATGCTAAAAATTATGTAAGTTCTTGCCGCCTCTTCACATTTGATGAAAGAATTCAGGAATGTCCTCCGATTTAATTTGCCTCAACCGCTGCTCATTCGTTAAGTTGATGAAATGCACAACAAGATTTGTTGATAAAAGGAACATGATGGCAGATTGACAAAGTTCTCCGCTCCTTCTCCAACCTTTCTATATGCAAAAAGCCTGAGTCAAATGGCAAACCAGTTTGTGATGGTGAGGATATCAAAATGATAGTATTTATTTACTCAGATTCATGAGCAGCAATCAGCACTAATGACGAAAACGGCAAGATGAAAGAACAAACTCAAATTGTTTGTCACCATTCAAGGGTGACTATAGGATTGTCTTACAAGCACGAAGCATTAAGTGAAGCTAAAGTTTCATGGTAAGTGCTATCCTTGACACAGCACATAAGAGACACCTATATTGTTGTGGGAGGTTATTATTAACCACACTTATGAAGAAGAAAATTAGGCAGCAGACTGGTTAGCTTAATTCTGGCTATCATGTTAGCATTCATTAGATCCGGACTAACAAACCATAGTTGAGATCTACTTTTAAAGGATTATCCCTAATTTCAGATAGCAAGCCTCACATGCATAGGCACAAGGAGCAAATAACAGCGCCTCAAAACTTAGAACAATGCACATTCTTCATGAAGCATGTCAGAAGCCTCATGGATAAGTCACGCAAGGATGTTGGCAAGCAAGAAAGAGCTTCTTTATTGAAAAAATAAATTCAAATTGATGCTTGCTTAAGTCATAACCCAAATTAAGCAAAAGTCCTACTCAAGTAAGCAAAAGTCATTAGAACCAAAAAGTGGAAGGATCCTAACTCCCAAAGGAAATGCATCTTAGTCATCTATCAGAAATCCACTCAACTTCAAGTATGACATTCCAATCAAGACAAAGATGATTGATCGGCAAAGTTCCTCAACATTTTCCCTTGTTCAATCTTGACAGTGAGCCAGGATCCTAGCAATTAGTGAGCGATTCTCTTTTATGTCCTCTTCTTCAACCGTTTTCTATATCCACTTTAACAAACCCACCAAATGATTCATATTCTATGCAGAACTAATAATGGAAGTTCCATTTTCCAGACAGTCACAAGGGCATTTCAAGAAAAGTAGCATCAGAATAAGTACTGGTGTAAAGTACCAAAACCTGGTCATCCTCTGTTAATCCAGTAACTAACATCACTACGGCAGTGAAATGTATGGTCTCCCAACCAGCACGATCGGACAAGTTTTCCACTGCAGACGGTTAATTAAACTAAGACTGTAGCATTTAACTTTGGCATACACGAGAATATGCGGATATGAAATGCGTTACCTTCCCTCCCCGCCCAGTCAAATGCCCAACATCCCCCCATGCACACACAACCCATAAAAAGAAAAAAGAAAAAGAAAGTTTCTCTCACCCCTCACAATCAGCCTACACAAAAACCAACTCTGTTTCTGTATGAAATTGCTTCAAAGAGTCCAGCAGAGTACAACTCCAGAGGCAAATTGAATCCATTTCTTATAGTTAGGCTCGATGTTACAGTCTTCTGATACTTTCTCCGTTATTCCAGAAATTAGAGCAGTGTTATAATTTATAAATAAGTTGACCCAAATAATAAACTGAAAAAGGCCGTGACACATTAGTAAGGTAGGGAAGAGCTCCACGAAGAGCCATACAACACTGCTCCAAATTATCAAACTTTCACTCACTCAGAGCTAAAGAGTTCAACTTGGAGTTTAAAGATACATCAATTCCCATGATATGAACAACTATGACAGAAGATATCTCCATTAGATTACCAACTTCATCACAGAAGCATCACCTCTGGGGGCGCGGGGGTGTCGTGTCTGCAGCCTTGAAGGTACAAGACAAACTATTAAACCCACTGATCCAAAACTAATACTAGCTAAGAGCAGAATACTTTCAATAATCACAAGTTTCGTGAATTATCAAAGTTTGATTATCAATAGATAAAGAGACATCATTTAACACTAGCTAAATCCAGGTTACCATCACGAACCCATTAATCTTAGAAATACGAAACGATACAATCACCAAAATGGAGGCTCAAAGAACATCCAAAACATATATCTACGAAGAAAAGAAATACCACCAGAGAGAGAGAAACAAAAGTACCTCACTCCATGACCACTTTGGCTCCAATGGCCTTCATCTTCTCAATAATCTTCTCCGCCTCCTCTTTCGCCACACCCTTCTTCAACACAGCCGGGGCCTTCTCAACCAGCTCCTTAGCTTCCTTCAACCCCAGATCCGTAAAGGTCCTCACCTCCTTAATAATCTTAATCTTCACAGCCGCGTCGAACCCAGCCTCCAACTTGAGATCAAACGCCGTCTTCTCCTCCTTCTTCTCCTCCGCCACCGCCGCCGCCGCCCCACCTCCACCGCCGCCCATTCCCCGGAGGCTGAACCCCATTCCCGGCATCATCGGAAACACTAGCGGCATGTCCTTCACCTGCAATTTATTCCCTAGCAGAGTTGACAAGTCCGCCACTTCCAGCAACGTAAGGGACGAGATTTCATCGGCGATGGCCGTGATTTTCTCCGACGGAGGCTGAGCCGGAGAATTGAACATCCGGGCATGGTTCTCTCTCGGTTGGATGAACCCTAGAAATTGGGGTTTAGGGTTTGAATTTCGGTAACTGTTGAGCAATTTGAGGGATATGTTTCGAAAATTCCTCATTTTTCCCCGAAAAATTAGATTGTTCGTGGGGAGAGAGAGAGAGAGAGAGAGAGAGAGAGAGAGAGTTACTTATCGATCACTGAGGAGCATTTTCCTCCAGATAGATGAATCTGAGTTTGAAAGAAGGATCTTTCAGTAGGATTAAGGAGGGTTTTAGTGAGTGATGATGAAGACGAAGATAAACCCTCTTACTGGGCTGGGCCGGACCTCGGATATTCCTCAACCATGGGTGATAAAGCCCATTCCGCGGATTCTGTCTTTTTGGTCATATTGATATCGGAAGTAGGTAGGATATGGGCAGGACCAAATCTTGAAGTTTGTTTTGGAGGGTGCTTTTATTGATTTCGAGCTTCATTAATATATCCCCCATTTCTCGTAAAAAAAAATCACTTCCCTTCTTTGGAATGTTGCAATCTAATCTTTTGTTGATTTTGTGATTGCATTTTTTTAATTTTTTAATTTGAAACTGTGAAAGATATATGGTGGAATGACTCATCAATATGGGAGTCCGACATTGTATATATATAGAAGATAATACGTGAAAAATAATTTACAATTATTTTATGTACAATAATATCTCTAATACTTTATTACGCCCCTCAAGCCGATAGGGGGACACACGGACAGTTTGGGCTTAGGAAACCGAAGCTGTTGAGAGGACAACCCTTTAGTGAAGATGTCCGCAATCCGAGAAGTAGTAGGAATATATCGCACAACGAGATTGTTGAGAGAAATATAATACCGCAAGTGCACGGTGTAGCTGTAGCTAGGAACCGGCAAGTACGGGTCGTGTCCACAGAGAGTTGTGTTTCAAATATCAAAACTAACCTAAACTTTCTAATCTAGGTCAAAACTCGGCTCGACAATGATTTGGTTTTTGGATCAACTAATAACAAAATAACTAAGAGAAACCGATGAATAAAAAGCCTTAGATTGGGATTAACCACACTAATATGCCTGAAACCAGAATCGAATACCGTTTGAGATTTGCCTATGCTAGTAGTTTAGAAGAGGGAAACACCAATTAAGCCTATCTTCGCCTACTTTCGAAGGTCAAAGACTAATCTTGCACAATCTAATCACCTATTTTCATGGGATTAATAAAGGGCAAAATTACAATGAATGCATCTCACAACCCCCAATTAAAACCTTAATTATTTTCATATCAAAGTTCTAATCGTTCACAACGTCATTCTAGGTAAGTTTTCATCTTTCGATGCTCCACAAAACCCTAATAAAAGCATATAAGTCCTCTCTCGAGGCAATCAATGAAAAAGTGATGAACGAAGTGAATTCTAACCTAACAAGCATGGAACAACTCAATTGGTACTCAATTCACGATTATCAAGGCATAATAGGGATCAATCCCAACCTAAGTAGAGAAATTAGCCCCTAAACATGATACTAAACAATTGACAAAGGTTGGGAAAAATAGCCATAGAGAAACAAAGAGAAATTATGAAGAAAAGATAAAGAGAAGAAATTACGATTACCGAATGAAAAACTTTATGCGATTCAATCATAAAAACTTGAAGTAGATGAACAATAAAGAGTGTTCTTGAGTCTCTTCTTAGAGCTCTCTCGAAACCCTAGCTAAATCTCTACATTATGGAATAGAATCCCTAAACAAATACAATTAGGAAACTTAAATAATCGCCGAAACAGGTTCGCATGGGGTACCGTGCGAAAAATCTCGCGCGTTCGTGCTCTCGCTCGTTTCGCACGGCCGTGCAGATTCTGCACGGGTACCGTGCGCATCTTCAATCTTCCAGTAACTTGTCGCACGGCCGTGCAATATGTGCACAGGGGCCGTGCGAAACCGAGAACTTTCTGGACGATTCGCACGGCCGTGCAATGTTCGCACGGGGCCGTGCGGACTTCCTTGAATTCGGGTCCTTCGCTCGATGATCCGCACGGTTGTGCAGCTTCGCACATGGGGCTGTGCGACTTCTCTTGATGTGTTTTAGGCTTCTTTCTTGCCTCCTCTTGGGCCCGAACTCTTCTCTTCATCGCTTTTCATGAAATTTACCTCGAATCTCTCAAATTTAAGCCCAAAACCCGTAATAAAGAGATTTACGAACTTAGGTGACGATAAAGAGAAAATGAGCAAAATCTAACCCAAAACTAAATAAATATCATTGAAATCATCACGGAATTGGGCTAAATAATGCCTTAAAAACCAGCAAAAACGAGGTTTAAGAGAGATCTCCATCGGCAACCCATTCTCGAACAAAGTGATAATCCACGACTATATGTTTGCTACGGTTATGATTAACCGGATTGGCAGATCATATATGTAGCACCGATATTGTCACAATATAACCGCTCAAGAGTGGCAAGGGTGATACCAACATCAAACAAAAGCTTGCGAAGCCAAAGTGTCTCGAAGAATCGTATAACCAAGAGCACGATACTCGGCTTCAGTGGATGATTTGGAGACTGTGGGTTGCTTTTTAGAACGCCAAGATATGAGATTAGGACCAAAATAAACAAGCATAGCCTGTGGTAGAGCGACATGTGTCACGACAACCAGCCCGAGTCAGCATCGAATAGGCAATAATAACCGACGGTGAAGAGGCAAGCACGGAGAAAAAGCCCATGATCAAGAGTCCCCTGCAGATACCCGAAAATACATTTCACAGACATGCGGATGAGTAGTACGGGGAGCGTGCATAAATTGGGAAACTACATGCACTCGCATAAGCAATAGCGAGTCGAGTCATAGTTAAATACCGCAAGTTATCTACCATACTTCGTACTAAGAGGGATCAGCAAGCGGTTCACCGTCCGTAAGGGATAGGGTGGTTCGAGCAGCAGAAGGAGTTTTAACAGAGGTACAAGTTTGGAGTTGAAATTTATGTAAGAGATCTAAAACATATTTCTGCTGTGTCAAAAATAATCCGTAAGGAGATCGAACCACTCGAATGCCAAGAAAATAACTTAGGTTCCCAAGATCTTTCATGGCAAACCGACCGGCAAGGGAATTAATAAAAGACTGCAAGTAAGGTGGATGAACTACCAGTCAAAATAATGTCATCCACGTAAAGAAGGAGAATGAGGACATGATTGCTAGTTCGAAGAACAAACATAGAGGTGTCGCATTGCTACATACAAAACCATGAGACAGAAGGAAGTCGCTAAAGCGATGAAACCAGGCATGAGGAGCCTGTTTCAAGCCATAGAGCGCCTTCTTAAGGCGACAAACATGGGTAGGGAAATTAGGATGAACAAATCCAGGAGGTTGTTTCATATGAACTGTCTCGGTGAGATGGCCATGTAAAAAGGCATTCTCGACATCAAGCCGGCGAATGGGCCAATGAAAGGAAATAGCAAGAGTCGAACCAAACGAATAGTAGCGAGGCTTAACGACAGTGCTGAAAGTCTCATGGTAGTCAATACCGGGTTATTGGTGAAACCCCTGTGCTACAAGTCGAGCTTTGTACCTCTCCATGGTATCATCGGATCGATATTTAATCTTGTAAACCCATTTACCGCCAACCAAATTAAGATCCGGTTGAGATGGAACGAAATCCCATGTATTATTGGCAATCAAAGCATTATACTCCTCGGCCATGACTTCCTTCCATTTGGAATGTCGGGAAGCTTGGGAAAAACATGTAGGTTCAACTTCAGCAAGACCAACACCGAGAGACAGGAAACGCCTAGATTTGGCAATGCCGGACTTGGACCGAGTCCGCATGGGGTGAACATTAGTGGACAAAGACATAGGGACACTCGAAGAGGCAACAGGACCTGGCGAGCGACGTATAGAATCACTAGTACGCGCAGGGGGTCCGACGCAATAGGAGATGAAGCAGACACAAGACCAAGGGCGGAGGGAGAGGGAGCAGACGTAGTGTCGGGCTCGGGAGAGACATAGGCCATAGACGTTGGGCTAGAGGTGAGACTCGACGAGGATGAAGAGGCTAAGGGAAGAGAAGGAGACACCTCAACAGCGAAGGAGCGGGTTCGGACAACGTGGAAGGGAAGACCAAAGATTGGGTCGGCCCAGTGGACTCAACAGTGTACGGGAGACCAAACCGAAGAAGAGGTGGAGGATGAGACAACCGAGACACGAGTTGCAATGAGACAGAGAATATCCTTTATCACAAAAGAGGCATTAGGAGACGAACTAGAGACAAGTTTAGGAAAAGGATAAATGTTTTCATGAAATCGTACATTTCTACTCACATAAACACGACCTGTTAGGGGATCCAAACAACGATAGCCCTTATAATGAGGAGTATAGCCTAGAAAAACACAAAGGAACGTAACGAGGAGAGAGTTTATTGGACGCCTTTGCAACAAAATTTGGAAAACAGGAGCAACCAAAAGGTTTAAGAAAACCATAATCAAGCGGACGACCAAATAAAGCTCAAATGGAGAACGATTTTGCAACACGGGTGTAGGTAAACGATTGATCGTATAGACAATTGTAAGAGCAAGCATCAAGCCAAAATTGAGCAGACATGGAAGCATCAATTAGAAATGCCCGAGTCATTTCCAAAATATGGCGATGCTTACGCTCAGCAACCCCATTTTGTTGTTGCGTATCGTGACGAGATTTTCAAAAAGGATCCCTTTTGAAGAAAATGAACGAAAAGAGGAGAGTTATCAAACTCTTTACCTCCATTACTCGAAACATTTTAATTTTGCAATTAAAAAGATTTTCAACTAAAGCCCGAAAATTGCAAAAAATTGAACATACTTCGATTTCAATCGCATAGGATAAATCCAGTAAACCTGGTAAAATCATCAACAAACACAACAAGATATCGAAAACCTTTATGTAAAAGCCAAGGTGATTGCCAAACATATGAATGTATTAATTCAAGAGAGGAAACAGATCGATGTTCCGCTAGAGTAAAAGAAAGAGTATGTGACTTTGCCAAACGACAAGTCGTACAAGTATCATGAAAACTATTTGTAATTTTAACAGATTTATTTCTCCTAAGTAAATCCAAAACTCGAGCTCCACAATGTCCTAGTCTCCGATGCCGGGTATCGCCGGCCTCACTCGGAGCTAGGTTAGCTGAAAGATGAGGTGTCTCAATGGGCGGACGTAAGGGATAGACATTGCCTACACTCGGGACTCGCAAAAGAACATCACCCGAGGTGTTGTCCTTTACGTAAATAGAATCGAATGAAACGTGACATGACAATTATTATGCCGACACAACTGTTTGATTGACAGGAGGTTATGCTTGAAGTTGAGGCACATGAATAATATCTCTAATACTCTTTTAGAAACTATTTGAGCTATCCTCATATAAGATTCATTGACATTAGGAGCCTTATATTAATGACTGGGATGTACGGAAAATTGAAAACTTAATCTATCACGATAAGAATTCTCATTGTGTATTTGCTCAACTTCAACTCTTAAAAGACAGATCACAAATTCATACATGAATTTACCTTTATGAAGATTAAACTAATAACTTTTAAACTTAACGACCTTCATTCTTCTTTATATATGAGGACGGGATACTAAAATAAAATTTTTTATTAGCTAATTATACATACAACAAAATGTACACATAATTGAAAGAAAAACATATTAGAAAAGAATTACTCGAGTACCATTTTTTTTATAGAATCCAAGATTTATTTAAAACAAAAAACTCGCAGTCTCCGACTCTTCTTTCGACTTTACAAATGCGCTTGATCGAAAAACCTCTCCCTCTCTGTCTCTCTCTCTGTTTCTGCAACGCTACTTTTCTCTCTCCAGGTACTGGTGTGAACCCTACTTTTATTTCTTCCTGGGTTGCCTAATTTGATGAACTTCGAAGGCATTAATGGGTCGTACGACGAAGGTTGCTCGTTTGTCCACTGATGGCATTTCCCCCTCCCCTTAAGCGACTCAATCCCAAGCCCAATGTATGTAATATAATCTTCTCTCCCTTTTCTCCACGGTTTCTTGCCTTTTCCTTCAAATTTATCTGATAAAGATTGAGTCTTTCATTTTGATTTCAACATCAATATTCATTTCTTCTCTTCAGGGTACTACCGCTACCGGAGGGCTTAAGAAACCCAAGCCCAAGCCTTTCCGTTGTCGTCTGGGAGGTCTTCCCTCCGGTAACTCAAGTCTTTATGATTTGGTTTAGTTTGTTCTCTCCTTTACCCTCATTTTTTACGTAGCGTTTACTATTGATTTGTTGTTCAGCACTGGGAGAGGGAGGTTTGCAAATGAGTCATTCAATAACTATGAAGAACTCAGTGATCATGCCGACGAAAGCACCTCGGCTTCGGGTTCGGCTTCGGGTTCTGAAAGCTCCTTTGCTTCAGGGTCGGTTTCTCCTCAACTCACACCTACTGGGGCTGGAACCCATCATCGTTCTATTCCACAACTCGCTTCGCAGGTGAATGCATGACCTTTCTTTAATCTTTGTTTATCTCTCATATTTTGTTTACTCTGTGTTTCCCGAGGAGTATACTTTTAAGTCTTTCTGTTAGATGTATTAAAGTGAGAAATTTTATATTGAGAAATTAAGACACTTACTATGTTTATAAGTTTGTGAGTTCATTATCTCATAGTGAATTGGTTTTCCAATAAAATCTCATAGATTTGTATCCATTTCTCGGTAAAATAAAGGCTCAAATTTCACGTGTATCTATTTCTTGGTTGAATTAAAACTCAAATTTTACGTGTATCTATTTTTTGGTTGAATTAAAACTCAAATTTCACGTGTATCCATTTCTTGGTTGAATTAAAGCCCAAATTTCACATGTATTAGAACAAGGTTACTTGTTTTTGATTTGCCAACGCTATCCTATGGGATCATGCCACGTGTTCGACATTGCTTGGTTGATTTAAGACCCAAATTTAAACTTTGATTTATTATGGGCGGGTGTTTTGCAAACGGGTATCTTTTTTTTTTTTTGGCGGGGGTGAGGGATTATTATGAATGTCTAATATGGAACTTGCTTTGGAGATCTTTCAGTGTTATGAAGTTGTAAGTGGACCTACGGCCTCACTTAATGGTGAAAACACTGTGGAATATGTTAGCAGTGATGAAAGTTTGCGTGATGTTGTAGACGAAGAAGTGGAAGAAGCCCAGGAGGTTACTGTTGGGGAAGATAAGAATAGAGATTTTATAGTAGTCAGCGTCGTTCCTACTTCCACCCATGTCGAGAATGGAGGAGCAGCATTCGATAATGGCTTTGAAAGGAGCAGTCAACACTGTGCATCTTCGAGCTTAAATCTCACCGCAGTGGCTAACCTAGCAGATGATAACAACACATCTGAGACTGAATCTATGGGATGTGATGGCCGGGTCTCTGTGAATGAATATCGAGTGAAACCACAGAATGCTCAACTCCTCAGGACCATTCTTTCTAAATATGGGGATATCGGTGTTAACTGCACTCTAGGATCGGTTGCTGCACGGTCATTTTTCATGGAGCTTGTGTGTGATACTCTTCAAGAGTTGATGACCACCAACTTAGCAAAAATTACAGGAAATAAAATTCGGAGTTTGAAGGCTTCTTTGATTGGTGCGGAGATAGAGAAGATAGAAGTTGGGTGGCTGAAAACAAGGCTGGATGAAATTCTACAGGCAATGCCCCTGCTAAAGCCATGTTCTAACCTCGGACAGCTCAGGGTAGAATGTGAAACTAAAATTCAAGCACTAAGGGAACAACTCACTGATTATGGGAGTGATCTCAGCAAAAAAATGAACGAAATTCACGTTATCCGACAAAAAATTGATGCTGCTTTACAAAACCTTTCTCAAGAGCAGGATGAAGCCAGGAAAATCGACTTGACAATCTCAGAATACAAGACTAAGCTAGGACACCTTGCCAAGCTAGAAACATTAGTCAGTGACTTGGTTTGATATTTACTTTCGAGGTAAACACTCACATACTCTCCTTTTGAAACTAGTTTGCTATGTTTAGTCTCTTTTTGCAGCTAGTTGTTTGTATTTAGCGCGGCTGATGGTTGAGCAGCTCAAATCAATGTTTTTGTAAGTTTTTGCAGTTGTAAACTTAGTCTTAGTGATTGATCTTAGTGACTGATCGTACGCAGATTTGTTTTAGATGCCTTGATTAAGTGTTTTCACGGTAACTGGAAAAAGAAACATAGGTAGAACTGATATTGCTTAGAGCAGAGCTCATTGGTCTCAGTGATTGATCTACTTTTGTGCGGATTTTCCTCTCCCCTGTTTCCTGTCAATGGAGCAATGTTTAACAATGGACTCTGTCTGTTAAATGCTTAAAGCAGAGCTCATTGATCACAGTATATTGCTTCACCAATCCCAGGGAGGCCTGGAGAGTTTTGATCAGCAGAACTTGATCAGAATTTAGCAGTCCCCTGTGGAACAATAGATTATTGTATTAGTTGTCGAAATTTGATTTTCATGGTCTAAGGCGTACAAATTCTAGTTCGCACTGGACTGTGGGCGCTGAGTCCTCAGCTGTGGTGAGTAGCATCCGTCCAGGGTGCTGTAACTCAGGTCACTCGTTGCTGGTCTGGTTGCACAGCATCTGTCTGCAACTGATGCTCCTTACGTCCCCGATTGTGGACTGCCTGTTAGTGTTTATACACTATGAACAAACACCGCAAAACCATGGCGATTCAGTTTCTTCTCCATCAGGGATAGATAAGAAAAATAGAAGATTGTTGCAAGCCAAAAGCAAATCCTGGCTGACTTGGGCCATAAATTGACAATGAGAGTTTGTGAGAAACATTAGCTAAAATGGAGAGAACGGCAATCATTTCTTCACATCTAACAGTTACACACAACTCATGGATTATACCTCGATAAACTGCATTATAAATCTACAAGTTACATCAATGAGTATAAGGTATAACTAATAAAATGTTGACTTAGGTGGTAGTGACATCACCCAATAAGAAGAAAAATACAAATTCAAATCTCCTGAAGCGCATTTGTTGGAAAGACTCTTACCCGAAGATAAACGGTCAACATATGAAAGGAATTACACTCTCTAAAAAAAATGTGGAAACTGTACATATATCAAGGAGCATGTGCTTAAGTGTACATTTTTTTTCTACATATTTATTATATATGAGAGTTTTTAATGCTCTTGTGCTTAGGTGGTTATTTAGATTATGTACTCAAATTGTTCAACCAAGTATAGAAAAACCCTTGGGCCGACTGTGGGAGGCCCATATATGACTGGGATAAAGGACTGCCGTTTATTTTACTTTTTTTTTTGAACACTGATCTAACACTAATCAAAACAATTGAGGTTGGGATTGTTTTTTGTTCCCTTTTACATCTTACAGTATTAATTTTCCAAAAATTTGGGGCCAATGGTCACATTCCTGAAATGGAGTCCTCTGTTTGCACAGTCTGTAAAAAGCTACGTCCTGGCAGTGACGGTTTTTGCATGCTTTCTCTCTCTCTCTCTCTCTCTCTCTCTCTCTCTGTCTCTCGTGGTACTAGCTAGTAGCTACCGCGTGAATTCCCTCCTCTAGGGCGTGGGCTTCGTCCTCTGAAGTTGATTTTGAAGCTATCGTCGAAATGAAAAAATGGTGAGTACTCGATGAGCAAAGGAAAGAGGGAAGGACCAAGGAGAGAGAGTGAAAACTAGATTATCGATCTCCCACTCTCACCCAATGCGGAGCAGTAGAAGGCTGGCCAAAACGGCAGCCAAGAACTATCAAGAGTGTTGATGACAATGAAAGTTACTCTGCTTTGGGTTCGGGTTTTCCTCGACTTACCCCACATCGTTCGCCCCCAAAACGAGCTTCCCAGGTCCATGCCAGTCCTTCATTCTTTCTCTCTCATCTCATCTGTGCGTGTTTTTCTCTTTAAGCTCCATTCAATACAACAATGGCCACCCAGAAGATAGCTTAAAGACTTAATTTTATGTACTGGGTCGTTGCATTTAAAATTTTTTCTGTTTTAACTAGTCCATTATGGGCCTCAGACAGGAATTTCTTTTTTTTTTTTTTTTTGGGGGGGAGGGGAGGTGTTGTGGAGAGAGGAGAAAGTGACCAACTTTTCACTTGCTTGCATCTTGTGAAAATCATCTTGTGAAAAGCGTAGGGCGATCGCGGAGTCACTGAATGAAGTCCTCCGTTCCTTTCGGAGATGCTATGCATAGCAACTCAGGCCCCATGATGCAAACTCAGAAGTTACAAGATGGTTGCCCCGCTGGTTCTCGGGTTGCAGCTGCTGGTGAAGAATCTGCTGTTTGTCTCGCTCAGGAAGTTGTTAAAGATTTTAAGTTACAGGTACAAATTACAAACCTAAAAAATGTGACACCTGAACTTGAATTGAGTTAATATCTGTGGCTAATGATGGATTTGTGTTTGAAATCTTTCAGCTTGTTGACATGGGACTTACCGCCTCACCAGATGGTGAAAACACTGCTAAACATGTTAGTGCTGAGGAAAATTTGTGTAATGCTGTAGATGAAGAAGCGGAAGAGAACCGTGAGATTCCTGTCGGGGTAGGTTTGAACAAAGACTTAGCAGCAGTCAATGTTGTTCCAACTTCCAGCCATTTTGACAATGAAGCAGGAAGAGCAGCGCAGGACAAATTTCCCATGAACAGTCAACCTTATGCAACTTCGAGCTTAAACCTTACTGTGATAGCTACACAATAGATGACAACGATTCATCTGAGGTTGACTCTATAGGATGTGATGCCCGGGTCTCTGTGGGTGAATATAGATTGAAGCCTCAGAACGCAGAACTCTTCAGGAGCATTCTTTCCAGACACGGGGACATTGGTGCAAACTGCTCTCTAAGATCAGTTGCTACACAATCATTATACATGGAGCTTGTGTGTGAAACTCTTCAGGAGTTGATGGCCACCAACTTAACACAAATCACAGAAAATAAGATTGAAAGTTTGAAGGATTCTCTGTGTGACATGGAGAAAGAGAGGATAGAAATGGGGTGGTTGAAAACAAGGGTTGATGAGATTTTAGGGGCAAGCGCAATTCGTCAGCTAAAGACATCTTCTGCCCTCAGACAACTGAAGGCTGAACTAAAAACTAAAAACCAATCCCTAAGGGAACAGCTCAATGTTTATGGGAGAGATCTTAGCATCAAAATGAATGAAGTTCATGCTCTTCGGCAAAAATTTGATGCTACCCGACGAGACCTTTCTCAAGGGGAGGATGAAGCCCGGAAGGTTGACTTGACAATCTCAGAATGCAAGGTTAAATTAGTACACCTTGTCAAGCTAGGGACATTAGTTGAAGACTTGGTTTGATTCTTTCTTTTTAGGTAAAGACTCAATTACTCTCTTTTGCCAACTAGTTTTTTATGTGCTCTTTGATAATTTTTTTAAGAAAAGGTTTATGTTAAGTGCCCGGTGGTTTGAGGTGCATATGTCAATGTCTTTTCCAATTTGGCTAATATTGCACTTGTAGGCTTGTAGTAAAACACCGTCACCCCACCCCCAACCCCCAAAAAGAAAGGATTAACATCGAGAGTACGCTATATGAGGATGATAGCCAGCAGTTCCAAATGACAAGTGAAGTATTTTACTGTTAGTTCTATGTTTCGAATTGATCATATGGCTTTTAGTATGTAGTATTCATGTTGGAATTGTCTATCTTCTTTGCTGAGCCTGAGGATCGGGATTGAGCTGTAACTGAGGGCATATTATTAATTATATCATGCTAGTATGTCTACAGGCATGTAATTCAGATTAGTCTCGAACAACTTACTAGATGAGAAAACACACAGATTTCACTGAAACTGGGAAAAATATGTGTCGGTGTAAAACTGACATTGGACTTGGACAACAATTCATTGGAAGAGAAAGTACAGAGATTTCTGTTGCAGTTAACTATGAGGAAACACGCGTAGAACACTCTCCATCACAAGCACACAACTTCTTCTTATTGCACCCTTTTGTTACCACAATGATGAATAATTTCAAAATTTAGAGAGAGGGAGATAGACAATAAGGATGTATGAGATCTTAGTGATTGACCCTTCTGCAGATCCTCCTGATTTCTCCCCTGTTACCTATCAGTGGAGCAATGTTTCCCATCTTAACCATGGACTGGGAAAAATGCTGGAAGAAGAGCTGATTGTTCTCAGCATATTGCTTCACTAATGCCAAAGATGCCTGGTTTTTGGTTACCAGAACTTGATCAGAATTCATAAGCCCCCTGTAAGCCAATAGATTCTTGTAGTAGCTGTTGTCAAACTTGAACTGAGTAACATAGTCCAAGGCAAACAAGTTCTGGTCACCACCAGACCGTGGGCATCGGGTTCGCAACTTAGCTGCAAAGGATGGGTTCAACGTGGGGTCGGGTTTCCCATTGCCGGTCTGGTTGTAGAGCCTCTGCCTAAAACTGGCGCACCTTGCATCTCCTATTGTGTGACTTCCTGTAATTCTCACAAAAGTTAGTACCACATATTACCTTAACATTCAGCATACAAGATGAAATTCATTTTGAAGTCTATAATGTAAACAGGTCATCTACATCAGGTTAATTTAACTGACATCTGGTGGGAACTAGTCATATTATGTTCAGGCCAGCATGATCGAGTTTGGGTCAGGTTAGGACAATTAATAGGCATTTGGATTTACCATTGGTTGTTTTTTTGTTTTTCAATGAAGCTTGTTAAGAAAATACAATTAAATTTTTTTTTTTCAATGAAGCTTATTAAGAAGATACAATTAAAATTTGTTTTTCAGTGAAGCTTGTTAAGAACATACGATTAAAATTAGGCAAGCTGCAATTCGATTCATTTGTTTCCGTGTTGATCAGATCTATTCTATGTATACCAAAAGCCTTTGCTAGTTTCAAGTTGTGTTGGTCACAATCTAATACTGCAAGCTAGCTTTGTCATATTCATATATAATTAAGTACCTATCAACCTCTACATAAGTCGGTGCTAGTTAGTTCAATTGATAGTTCGTCTATATGTTTGTGCCAGATACCAGAGTTTTAAGTCCCTGTATATCAATCTTTGTGTTGCCTTTGAGTTGCTATCAAGAGAAGCATGAGCATAAAAGTCTCTATCACAAACAGTTCAAAGGTGAGAACTTTTTGCAGGGAATGGGATCTTTTTTCGTTAGAAGATTAGAATTTGTTTCCTATTGTCACCTTTATTCGATATCCGTTAAATATTATATAGGGACAATAATTTAGGTAAGCATACCTGAAAGTGCGACAAGGTCGACTAAGTCAAGACCCTTTAGCTTGAACTTGGTGAGAATGGTCTGAAATGTGTTGTTGGGAGCAGGGATGTTATAGTTAGAGCCGCTCAAGCTTGCATCCCTGGAGTCCCTTCTGCCCAAGGGCACCACCCAGCTAGGCCCACCAGCCTTTACATAATGATAAATTCATAAGATAAGATTGTCATATGATGCAGTTTAGTTTTACAGATACTGTTGGTTAATGATTATTGGTTAAGTATTACCAAAACAGTTGAGTCTCTAGCAGTTAGAGCCAAGATGTCGGCACAGGACACTGTTTCAGGGCATTCTTTCTCAACAGCAGCCTTGATCTCATCAATCACCTCGAACCCTCGAGCTGAGTTCCTGTTTGGGTTCGATCTCTTCTCGCTTATTAGGGCTCCACTGCTGTCTAGCAGCACTGAGCCATCACACCCCTGTAGTCACACCACATCAGTTGTCAGACATATCAAAAAATAACTGACAGAAGCTGATTTTTCTTCACTTCATGTTAAAGTTGTGTTTGTGTTCAACCAAGCAGGGGAAATTACTGCAAATTCATATATGTTGTTCTTGCAAAATCTCCCTAATTTGGGGGAAAAGCGAAAACCCCTGTGCTTTTATGAGCATGTTGGTTATCAGATACACACCTTGACAAAGCAGTCATGAAAATGAAGGCGAAGCAAAGAGGCAGCCATTCGTGGTTCTTTAGCAACAGCCTTGGCGACTACAGACCAGACGATGTCCTGAACTTTGGGGCAAGAATGGTCATAGAAGTGCGGGTTGAGGGGACTCCCATTGGACGCGAGGGAGAAGCATAGAGGAGCTAGAGCAAGGAGAGACAGAGCAAGAAGAGAGCTGGTTATGGACTTGGCCATTTTTTTAATACAGGTATGTGCAGTTGCTTGGATGGGATGAAATGCTCCTTATTTATAGAAAAATTCAGGGAGTTTAGCAAGTAGAAGAACCAGCATCCAATCAAGAGAGAGATAGAGGATGTGGAGTTGGTGGCAAGTCATATTATTATACATTAGTTTCATCCATAAAGTGCCATGCAAATGCTGAGAAAGAGATCAAGGCCTTCGGTGGGTCAAAAGAACTATTCCTACATAATTTTAGCTAAGGCAGCATATGTTACTTTGTAGTATCAATTAACTATTAGGTGCCTTTTATTTTAGGCTGGCATTATATTGATATTGAATTGGAGAATGGGAGAATCACTGCCTGTTTTCACCCTAAAAGAAACCAAAGCTATTCAGTTTATTGCTAACCTAGCTATCATCTTCCTGTTATGAAGAGCCAAGAGGCGTATCCATGGACCGAGCTCAAGGAAAGCACCTCGGTTCACATGAAAATAGTCTCTTTCTAAGTTCGAGCAAAAGACCTTTCAGAGTTCCGGTAAACTCGTACATTCTATTATGCTATCATAAGTAAACATAACTAACAAGTAATATCTCTATTAATTGCTGAAAATATAGCCTCTTGAATAGCTCAGACTATGTCATGCTCAATATAGGAAACTTCCTTGAGTTTGTTAAACTTTGCACTAAAATAACAATTTCTTCAGCAAAGGCTTTTCCAATTTGTGACTATAAATTAGTGACTAGATGATTATAATTAATGCATTGTAGAAAGCATTTTTGAATTATCAATTACGTATTGCTTCTCCCTTTTGTTTGGAATTGTTTTTTAATCTACAAAAGGAACTCAGACCAGCCTAAAAGCCAGATCCCAGCAGTTCCCAGCATTATTTGATCCATATCTCTTAATTACTTTATTTATGCACATATTCAAAGTGCCCATATAATTAAAGGATGTTTTAACTAATCTTAATTTAAAGTATTGCCCGTCAATTCTCTTGCTTCCAAGTCATTTCCTTCATCAATTTTTTTAACTCACCTCGTTGATCCTGCGCCCCTTATTCAAACTGCAGTGATTAAAATTCTAAACACATTTTGTTGGTTTAATCAAATGAGCAACCATGTCGGGGTGGTTTAGCCTTTCTGGCCCTATTTTCATTTAATTTTAAGGAGTTGTAAGATAGTTTTCAAGTTAATTATAAAAAATATAAGAAGTTATAAGTAGTAAGATAAAGCTAAACGGAATAACATTTGTCTAGTTTTATCAGGATAAATTATAAGTTATATATACTATATGTGACAGCTGACAAGTATAGATAAAATAAAAACTTCGAACGCACTAACATGACTAATATTGTTAGATCTCAATCTCTATCATACTAAATACACTCACAAAATAAATACCGAACTCATGCTAATATATATTAGCGTGAAATAATGACTAGATGGAATATATACATCTATCACCTTAAACACAGGAGATTTTTCAGGATATAAAGTAAAATGAATCGATGAAATCGTAAACGTTGGACCCAGTTAGCTTGATAGAAAGTCCGGTGACCGGAAGGCAGCCAGAGCTCATATGTAGGGAGAGAGACAAAAACAGAGGACAAGTTTAATGCAACTGCTCAAATTGACTAATTTGTGTCAACATAAACAAGTCTAGAGGATGATTCATTTACCCTAAATTTTTTAAAGGAAAGCTAAAGCTAATGGGCAAAAGGACAAATGGATAACGTTCTCTCTTCGCATGCCTTTCAATGAATACGAAAGAAATAAACTCATTCAAATCATTTATATACTTAGGTCAATTTAGATGTTTAAGTTCAAACCATAACGGTTAAATAAATTAGTTGTCTAGGCGTCATTATCATCATCATCGTCAATTTTTTTTTGGAAAAGGCTAAAGGATACATTGCAAAGTTTTAGGCAACCTTTCTCGTAAATATTATATCTAAATTATCCTAAGCTAAAATAGTCGATAGGAGGGGGATGAACAACATTTTCAAATCGGAGTAGTAACAAAATAACCAAAATGCACTAACCAATTAGCAGTGTAATTGGCTTCTCTAATGATGTGTTTAATCTTACGACATATAAACTTGCTTATAAGGAGTTGGATATCTTTGACTAGCCAAAACGTGCTAACCAATTATTATTAATATTATTATTATTTCTTTTGACCGCATATATGTATTTGAAGTAATTCATTTCAAGTTTTTTATTTATAGTTTAAGAACAAATATAAACGCTGTTAAATTTTGAAAGAAGCTACAAATTGTCTAGAGTCGGCTATCGAAAAGGCAAATTAGAACTTGGTTATGTGAAACTTTAATTGATGTTTATGTACTTAAAAATGTTGATAATGTCTGCTTTTCTTGTTATTTTGGTTAAAGACATTTTAAATCAAGTTTTGAGAACCTTTGTAAAGTGTTGTTCTTCATCCCCTTTTTCTGTACATGGTTATGATGATTACAAAGTGTTGTTCTTTACCCAACAAAGTGTTTTTCTTTACCCTTTTTCGAAAAATTAAACTAGAAAAAGCACTGGATATATATACTTCACCTCACGCCTATGGATGGGATTGGCTCTAGGTTGCTACCTTACTTGCACAAAAGAAAAAGGATGGCACCGGCGTTGGTAATTAAGTAGACTAATCCACTTAGGCAAGGCATATTTATAGGTAACTTTAGTGATGTTAATTAAGTCAAAACATCAATTATCCCGAAATTAATTACCCGAATATAATGGATTCCGAACTAATCCAACCCGAAGCCTGTTCAAATGATCCGTTTATAAGGTCTACTCATGGAGTCACATTATAAATGTTGCGACCATTCAAATACACGTCTTAGATTATGTAGAATTGGATTGTGCTTGTCAAAAGTATGTTATTAGAGAAAACAAGGGCCAAGTTCTAACAGTTGTCTCAATTTCAAATCAACTTATTTCAAGACGATGTACAAATTTCCTTGAGAGTTTTGCCAGAAAGAGCAACCACTCTGCTTCAAACAAACACTTACACTTGAATTTGAACATATTACAGAGGGAAATTAAAGCAGCATAAATGACCACAAATTCTTTCAACAGAGATAATCAAGACAAACAAACAGAGGAAATTAATTTAAATCCAAAGGATGTTGATCCCCTCTTAGTAGGAGTTAATACGCCTGCAGTTCAGCCTGATCTCGCCATGTTTACCGGTCAAAGGAGAGATGTTGCCCATCTTAACCATGGACTTGGCGAAGTGGTCGAAGAAAAGCTCCATGTTCTCAGCGTATTGCTTCACCAATTGCATGGACTGCTCGTTCTTGGTCAGGAGGATTTGGTCAGAGCTGAGGAGACCCCTGTAAGCCAATATGTTCTTGTAGTAGCTGTTGTCGAACCTAAATGGGGTGACTGAGTCCAAGAAGAACAGGTTCTGGTCACCCCCGGATCTTGGGCACCGAGCACGCAACTCTGAGGCGAAAAACTGGTTCAGGGTGGCGTCCAGCTTCCCGTTGTTGTTCTGGTTGTACAACCTTTGCCTGAAACTGGTGCACCTTGCATTTCCTATCGTGTGACTTCCTGTTGTCACAGCACTTTCTTTTGTCAGTTCTGACTTACCAAACATGTTATTGTTTATAATGTTTTGTACTTTTCTTTTAAGCTTATTAATAATAAGAAAAAACAAAATATGTTACTGTTTTTCATTTTTTTCCTTTTTTTTTGGGGGGTTGAGGCATGTCGTCGCACTTGTTCACAGTTTAGATCTTGGCCAAGGAAAAGGTAATTAAGGAATTGAATTAACCTGAGAGGGCAACAAGATCAACGATGTCGAGGCCGTGGAGCTTGAACTTGGTCAGGATGGTTTGGAATGTGTTGTTAGGAGCAGGAATGTTCTGGTTAGAACCACTTAAACTTGCTCCTAGAGAGTCCCTTCTTCCCAAGGGCACTTCCCAGCTTGGTCCACCAGCCTACGCAGGTAAAACATTTCAGCTTTTAATCACTTTTCTCCTCTTCAAGTACAGAACATAGTAAAAGCTAATACTAACAGAAATACTGTACGTAAATGCTTACAAGGACAGTGGAATCTCTAGCAGTAATGGCCAGGATATCAGCACAGGACACAGTGTGGGGGCATGCTTTCTCCACCTCGGCCTTGATCTCATCGATCACCTCGAACCCTCTGACCGAGTTCTTGTTAGGGATTGACCCCTTCTCGGATATAATGCTTCCGCTGCTGTCTAGCAACAATGATGCATCACATCCCTGCCAATGTCAAAAAGTTCACTTAAACATGTTACAGATTTGCTCCAGACTCATTCACATTGCAAAACTAGAGTTGAATGAAAGACGATATCAATTCAAAGGACAGACAAGATAATGTCATTGTGAATTAAACTTAAAGTGTCACGGCTTATGTACGTTTCATACCATTTGGAATCGTACATATATGATATTCTATATATATGCATAACATTAGGGGTAAAAAAAGAGAAAGTACGTTACATTGATGAAAATTGAAATACCTTGACAAAGCAGTCATGAAAGTGGAGCCTTAGCAAAGAAGCAGCCATTCTAGGATCCCTGGCGACAGCCCTGGCGACGACAGATTTGATGATTTCATGGAGGTGGGGGCAAGAGCGGTCATAGAACTGAGGGTAGAGGTATCCGCCACCGCCGCCATGGGTTTTGTAAGAGAGGCACAGAGGAGCCAGCACTAGGAAAGAGAGAACAACCAAGTAGCTCATGGACTTAGCCATTTTGTGTTGACCTTGAAGATGAACTATTGAAAAGTGCGATGATAAGCTGAGATGAGTTCATGGGCATTTATAACGTGCAGCAGGAAGAACTTGTAACAAGTCAGAGAAAAAGCAAGGCATGTGCATGAGGTGGAGTTGGTCAACTAGACCTTCTTCCTAAGCTGCTACAAATAATTGTTCTTCAAGATAGTATAAATAAAATTAAATGTCAAGACGAGATAAACGATACACCATCCTGCCTAGCTAGCGCAAAAACGAAAATAGAGAAACTCATGATCATTTACCCATTAATTTTACCAATATTGTTTACAGAAGGGCTGTGACTCTAAATGTAAAACTTTCAATAATTTTTATGTGTGGACATATGTTTGTTTAGTCCGTTTTTGACATTACAATTAGTTGTTATTGTTGGAGATTAGCGATTACCAATATTTACAAGCGTTATCAGTAGTTAGGATTGACGGTTACCAATGGTTACCAACTGTTACGATTACGATTAGCGGTTATTAACAGTTACATTTAGAGTAATTAGTGGTTATCAAACATTGTCGTAAACGCTAAAATGAAAAGAACCACGATATAACTTTTGATTTTGGGGTATCAAGTAATATTTACTGACGTATATATATAATTTGTTTGTTCTGTGATGTGGTAGAAGAATGATTCGCTTGAGGGTGATGACAATGCGATGAGGACAATCGGGGAGGAGAGGGATGCAGAGAATAGCGCTTCTGGCTGGCCGCCCGGCCATCCATGCCAGTAGATCGACCAATTAACATCAACGGCCAAAGAATTGATCATGCATGCCAACCTGGTCAAGTAATTTAATTAACACAACATGATTTAATTCACATTTTTGACACACCCAAGTTAATTTAGAGCTAATTATAATTAGCCTCTAAAGACAATTCCTTAACCTAAGGCTCATGGTCCCTCATGCATAGTAGTTTGTACCAAACCTTCTCGTTATAAGAGAGGTTTAGTCGTATAAAAATATGTCTCTATAAAAATATGTCTTAATTTAAGGACACATTCATATATTTTAAAAATAGATGTTTTATGCACTTATAATCGTAAAATAATAAATCGATAATATCAACCTCTTGAGAAAAACTAAATTCGAACAGCGTTATATTACGTTCGGATTTGTCACTCTCAAAAAGCAAGATTCTTTCTAAGATTTCCTTGAACAAAGATATCTCGCAATCAAGGATTAATCAAGAGTTTAATAACACTAAATGATTGCACATGTGTTTATGGTAGGGATATTAGAGAATAAATATATTAAACATCATATTTT
Source organism: Talinum fruticosum (assembly GCA_021018815.1). Taxonomy (NCBI): domain Eukaryota; kingdom Viridiplantae; phylum Streptophyta; class Magnoliopsida; order Caryophyllales; family Talinaceae; genus Talinum; species Talinum fruticosum. The sequence continues at coordinate 1,879,008 of JAITYX010000021.1, forward strand.
GTGCCTGATTGTAGTTTGTCATATAGCAAGAGCAAAAGAATAGTTAGTGCAAGTACAGATAAAAAGGAGAACAAAAAGGGAATATTAGGTTACATCAATCACAATTAGCCCAAAACAAATTAAATAAAGAAAATGTGATTGGGGTCAGCACACTGGCTCCTCTAGCGTTATCTATAGCGTCCACCGTATTTTCTCTCATTTTTATTAAGAGTTTAATCCTTTTTAAACCGTAAGTATTTAAAGTTCAAGTCTTTCCAACAATATGTAATTGAGGATTCGAATTTGCGTTATTCTTTTTATCGGAGTAAAACCGCTACCACCTCAACCAACATTTTATTAGTATCGCTCGCTTAATTATTTGTTGAAATATATCTTCTCTTTTACCCAACCATTCGAATGCTTTTTACCTCTTCATGGACTTGACACCCACAATAATGAAGTCATTGACCTTGGCTTTGACTGAATGAGAATAGAAGGATATCGAAAGAGATGGGAAGGAAAACTTGTGACCAATTTTCGAACCCTATGAAATAAGTGATTGTGAATGTGATATTTGATTACATTTGTCTTTTAATTCCTTGTTATAAAGAATTTTGGTGAATTGTAATTTTGATGTCAGTTAGATAATTGTTATGATTTTTTATATTTTTTATGTCCCACTATGACTGTTTAAATTAATTCTTTTGATCAATTTTAATGGACTTTTTGCTCAAAAAAATTTTTTAACGGACTTTAACTATAAGTTAAAGGAAAAATATAATTAATTTGTATTTTAACGAATTGTCATCAAAGGAATTATTTTTAATGTTTTTTAAAATACTTTCGATGATATAATATCTTATATAGTTTGTGAAAAAATCATAGTCAAAGTTTTTTTTGTTAATTATGGAAAGTTAAATTAGAACAATCGCAACACGGAAACAGTATCTAGAATTGTTGTTGATTTGATAATTAATAAGGATTAATCTTTTTTGGTAGCTATGAAGCATAGCAAAATGGGTGAAATTGATTCATCATCATTGTATCGAATTTGCTCTTTAAAAAAAATAAGATGTTATGAAATTAAATGACTATTTTATTTTTAACCAAAAAATTTGACGAGACCGTATCATAATAATTATACAAGTCTCACTAAAAAAATTATAAAATGATAAAAAAAAAACAGAATTATACCGAGCAATAACAATTAATGGGTAATTAACCAACCCCCCCGCGCCCCAAAAAAAAATTAGAGGGAAAAGAAAAAACAAAAGAAACCGCCGGCGAGTCAGTGAGGCGGCGAAGCTTTGATACGCCCGGCGGGGCAGAAAATTGAACGACGGTAGTGTAATGTAGATGAGCACTCCGGCGACTTCTTTCCGTCTCTCCGCAAGCACTTTACGCAGAATCTGCTTTCCGAACAACCCCACTCCCCACATTCAGCATCCCCGTTCTTTCCTCCCTCCCCCTACCCGCGAAGAACAATCTCTCCTTGAGTCTCGTTTAGTCTCTCTCCTCCATGGCTGCACTGACCTTGCGCAACTCAAGCGAGTCCATGCCCACATCTACCGCTGCGGCCTCGACCAGAACTGCTATGTCATCACCAAACTCATTCGCATTCTTACCAAGCTCAACTCTCCCATGGACCACTACCCTCGTCGCGTCTTCAACCAGGTGCATTACCCGAACCCCTTTCTTTGGACCGCTCTTATTCGTGGATACGTCCTTAATGGACCCGTTTCGGAGGCTATTGCTGTGTACAGTCGCATGAGGAAGGAGGGTGCGAGGCTCGTATCTTTTACTTTGTCTGCTTTGCTTAAGGCCTGTACTGCCATGGGGAATGTGGATTTGGGTGCGCAAATCCATGGGCAAGTGTTGAAACTCGGTGGGTTTGAGTTGGATTTGCATTTGGGCAACACGTTGATTGATACTTATGTGAAATGTGGGGCGTTGGAGAGTGCGCGCAAGGTGTTCGATGAAATGCCTGAGAGAGATGTGATCTCTGGCACGTCCTTGATTGTTGCTTATGCCAAGAACGGTGACCTGAAGTGTGCTAGAGAGTTGTTTGATGAGCTTTCTGCAAAGGACGCCGTGGTATGGACTGCCTTGATTACGGCCTATGCACAGAATGCTAGGCCCAAGGAGGCTTTGGATTTGTTTGAGAGAATGCAAAGTTTTGGCGTACAAGGTGATGAGTTTACGTTGGCTAGTGTTATTTCCGCGTGTGCTCAGCTAGGCACCATCAAGTACGCGATGTGGATTCGTGACATTGCTGAGAAAACAGGAAACGGGCCTGAGAGAAATGTTGTTATTGGGTCTGCATTAATAGATATGTATGCTAAGTGTGGGAGAGTAGATGATGCATATGAAACTTTTAAGGTGATGACGGAAAGGAATGTATACACTTACAGTTCAATGATTTTGGGATTTGCGGTGCATGGTCACTTTGATGCAGCAATGCAATTGTTCTATGAAATGGAGAGAATGGATATAAAGCCGAACAACGTCACCTTTGTCGGGTGCTTACAGCATGTAGTCATGCAGGAAAGGTGGAAGAAGGTCGTTGGTTATTTGGCATCATGGAAGAAAGATATGGCGTTGCACCAACAGCAGATCATTATACTTGTATGGTTGATCTTCTTGGACGATCAGGGCACTTGGAAGAAGCCCTTGGCCTTGTCAAATCAATGCCATTAGAACCCAATGGGGGTGTATGGGGAGCTTTGCTTGGGGCCTGTACCATCCATAACAATCCTGTCATTGCTGAGATTGCAGCTAGCAATTTGTTTGAACTTGAGCCTAATAGTATAGGAAACTATGTTTTGCTTTGCAATATACTTGCGGCAGCTGGAAGATGGGATGGTGTCTCAAGAGTAAGGAAACTGATGAGGAAGAAGGGTCTTCAAAAGAACCCTGCATGTAGTTGGGTGGAAGGAAATAAAGGAAATGTTCATGAGTTCTTTGCGGGAGACCTGACCCATCCAAGATCCCAAGAGATGAAGCAGGTGTTAGATGACCTTCTCAATCAGCTGAGGCTTCATGGTTACCAGCCAAACTTGGAATCAGTGAGTTATGATATAAGTGATGATGATAAGAGACAAATACTTATGACTCATAGTGAGAAGTTAGCTTTAGCTTTTGGATTGCTTACCATTGATTCTGAACTCACAATTCGGATTATGAAGAACCTCAGAATTTGCGAGGACTGCCACGTTTTCATGTGTGGTGCTTCTAAGATTACTGGGAGGGAGATTATTGTCAGAGATAATATGAGGTTTCACCATTTCTCCAATGGGGCATGCTCCTGTGGAAATTTCTGGTGATTAAAGCAGTGTTTTGCCAATATGTTATACAGAATGATGGTCAAAGAGTGCTGGCTTGACAATTGCAATCCTTCAAGTTAAGACGGTAGTAGCAAACCATGACCAGCTGGGAAATGTATGATTGCAGTTTGATTAGTTGACTTATTCCGAGTCGTTTTATCGCAAGGTATCCATGTCACTATTCTTGTCATTGTTTTAGGAACAATATAATCTGCCATCTAGATCGCATCCTCTGTAATCTGTATTAAGATTCTCAATCTGGTTAAATTTTCAACAGCAAGTCTGCTGTATGCAATAATATATGGATCTTCATCCACAGGAACTTGGGAGCTGACATAGAATGGTTTGAAGGAGCACAAGTATTACAAGTCTGAATTGTGGACAAAATTTCACCATTCATGCTTCTGGTGAGCCCCCCTCTTCATTTTATTTATTTACTTGCTTCTTTAACTTTGCATTTTTCGTCATTTTATATTCACAGAGCGTAGGAATTTTTACAAGAATGTTGAAGCATAACGGTGCTCTATTGTTCTACACACACTTTATCCAAGCGTCTGCTAGTTCAGTTATCCTAGTGTTAATACTGTCTTGTATATTCTGGTAGTCACAAACACAAGACTACTTTATGCTTTCATCAATTTATCTGCCCGCACATGAGTAAGAGGGCAATAAATCCCTAGTCACGTCACGTATAATTACCTGTGTGGCTGTGTTATGCTTAGGAAGCTAATAATCGCCATATCGTTTTGCAGGTAACAGCTCCCTGAGAGCGATTTAAGGCTGGGATTGGATGCGTTCTTTTAGGACTCATGCTTTACGTTGCGGACATAGGATTGCAATTGCAAAGTGTTGATGTATATGACTCAGAAATACTTCTCAAGCACACCACTTTCTTCTCTGTCAGTCTACATTCTACTACAATGACTAGCAGGTCACCCTGACTCTGGAGAAGGCACAATCTAAGATTTCATCTCGTATCAGGCGTATCTATGTCTCTTGTTTATTGATTAAGATAAATGAAACTCTAGTTGAAATCTTGAGGAAACCCATAATCTGGCTGTTTCCTCCAGCTAGGAGAATAACCCCTCCCCCCCAATCTGCCCTCATTAACTAAGGTATGATGTGCATGTTCCGTGTTGTCAAAAAGGGAAAAAAACCTGCTTCATAACCTATTGTAACTTGCCACATTTGTTAGATTGCAAAGGATGCTTATTTGTAAGCAACTAAGCATTAGTTCTTGCTTTCATTTCCTTTGTGTCTTCTGTATTGGTTGCTTTCGTTTGTCTTTGTTGCTTTAAAGTTTGATGCTTGGCATTATAAACAGGTTCATCCTGAGTTAAAACCGTGTTATAAATTTTATTATGAGACATCAATATCACATCAGTCACATCCTACTTAACCTAATTTAGATAACATAACATTTTATATCGATAATAACACATTATGAGATAATCTCATATATTATCGTTTATAAATTTTTTTATTAATTTAAATTTAATAATTAAAACTGAGGAACCTCCCTATTCAATTCTTTTCTACCTTATTATATTGTAATATATAATCTTTTTGAATTAAAAAAATTCATAATTATATTATAATATTTTTTATAATCCTTCTGAATAAAAAAAATTCCATAATAGAGTATGATCTTGTAATAAAAATAAAATATGTTATAAGAAGTAAGCTGGCATTTTTGGGAGACGGTGATTGACCTGGGAAGTCTATCCTTATCTACTACACATATATTCAGCCCCCTATTCCATTCCCTACAAGGTCCTATACGTGTAAGCTCAAGTCCCCAAAGCAAGCCACGATACATTCGTACAGACACATGTCGATCGTATAAAAGCCAGAACAGTCGGTGATCCAAATCGCACCCTCATGGCCACCACCTATATATATCTTAAACTATCTCTATCCCTTCCACATTAACCAGCAACTACCAAGTTGAGCTAATCACTTCCTCAAAACTCGAAAAACCAAAATGGCTCACCGACGAGACCAAGAATACGCCGGCCAGACCGATGAGTACGGCAACCCCATCATAACCAGCCAAACAGCCCCTGGAACCACCACCACTGGTGGAATGGCGGGTGGTGGACTTGGAGCTCCGGGAACCACAGGTGCCCAAGGGACCTTTGACCCCTTGGGAGCTCCCGGGACCACCGGAGCAGCCCACACTGGCACTGGGTATGACCTATCTGGGGGCAAGGGCAACTCCACCGACCCACTGGCGTTGGTGCCGGGGGCATGGGGCACACTGGGATAACTACGACTGAAGGGTATGGTACTTATGAGGCGACTGGCATGGGAACCACAGGAGGCTATGACACCGGCAGCATGGGAACCACAGGAGGCTACGACACTGGCAGCATGGGAACCCGCAGGGGAACCACAGGAGGCTACGACACTGGCAGCATGGGAACCACAGGAGGCTATGACACCAGCAGCATGGGAACCACTGGTTATGACACCGGCATGGGAACCACAGGAGCGGAGAGTACTACTGGCTATGACACAGGCGGACAGACCAGAGTAGGGCTTCACCGTGATACCGACCGAGACAAGAAAGGGGTGACTGAAAGGATCCTCGAACATCTTCCGGGAACTGGGCGCAGAAGCCACTGATCACATATCAAGAGTTTAGTTTTGTCATCGTTAATTTCTGTTATTTCCAATCTCGCAGTTTGTCAGATACTTCTTCCTGCTTTCGCTTGGCCCTCCTTCGTTGAGTATTGGCTGATACTTTAGCTTCCCCTTCCTCTTCCTTCTTCTGAGGTTGAGCGAGGCGAATGAGTGTATGTAATGTAATAAAGCAAGCGCTAGAGCTTGGGACCATAGCTTATATGAAGGAACTTCCATACCTGTCGATTTTCTCTCTCTTGCAATAAATTCGTTTTGTCACTCAGGCTTTGTTGTTTTGCAATTACCTGTTTAATTTGTATATTTCAATGAACAACCTGAGATCAACGTAACATACCTGTTGCTTAGGTCTAATACCAAGGGAGCGTGCTTTCATCCTCCTTTTGAGGGTCCGCATGATATAATTTACTCGTAACTTGTGTGAGTTTGGATTTTAAATCTGAATATAGCATTTTTTTTCGGAGTTAATTAAATAATTTTAAATTTAAATTTTTTAATTAATTTAATATTTTTAAAATAGGGGTTCAGTTAGATCAATTTAGTCAAAAATCTGAAGTAAAAAAGATATAAAAATTAAACTAATTTACTCAGAAGATTTATATTATAAAACTTATAAATAACAATAAGAAGTTGAAATTATTCAGTTAATTAATTTAAATTTTAATAATAATAAAATTTTTATAAAAAATATAAATAATAATAAAAAATTTTAAAAAATTATAAAATTATAAGCTAATATTATAGTTAAAGGTTATAAGCTAATGCTATAGCTATATATAAACGTTGAAAAATTATACATATAATATCTACAGATTTTTGACAAATATCCAAATGCCAGCAACGTTGAGGGCCGTGGCTTTGATGATCAACCTTGGCACATTTAGGTTTTGATCGGACAAGAGGATGCTTATTTTTCTCCTCAAAGTATTACATTTTCGGTCTGAAAATATAAAAAAGTTATACATTTTGTGATTTTACATACAAATATAAAGAGAATTAAACTCGAATCTTCTGAGCCATTTTTATTTTCATAAAAGAAAATGCTCCGGTGCAGTCGATAAAGAATTAATTAGCTGACCTAGTTTTTAATATGTGTGAGCATTCGACATTTATGAACATATGGTTCCAACGATTATATATTAATTAATTTTAAGTAATTTAAGTAATAAGTTTGAATTTTATAAATAAAAGAGAATTTTTATCGCTGTTATATATTAATAATAATTTAAATTTAATGAAATAAAAATAAAAAAACACGAAGATATTGTTAGAACTTTCGAGAAGAGGACACGAGTGGTTAGTTGATGGAGCCAAAAAGAACAGTAAGGAGCAACGTGTCATCATCAGAATCAATCCTGACTAGCTCGTGTACACTCTGCATGCCATTGCCATGCACGCCAACTGTCTATCCTTCGTTCCAATCCCCCAATAATCTCTTGTCTTATCCTCAGGTCAGCCTCCTCTGTTTTTACTATAAAATTTCATCATTACATTTAGATGCACTCAACTGGATATCACATTCATATCACCAAGTAAATTTCACATCTGAGGTTGCAAATTAACAAAAAGATACACACACATCGGAGAGAGACCGAGAGAGAGGAAAATGGCAGATCTGAGGGATGTCTATGGGAACCCGGTTCGCCAAACAGATGAATACGGGAACCCGGTTCAGTACTCGGGCACCATGGGCTCATACGACACGGGAATTGGCACGGGTGGCCATGCCGGAGCTCCACCTGCTGCTGGGTATGACCCAACCATGGGCGGCACCGGATATGGGGCTCATGGAACTGGGTCTCATGAGTATGGCGGCACTGGCTATGACACAGGTGCGGGTGCTGGTGGTGACCAGCAATTACAGCAACAAAAGCATGAAGGTGGTGTCACTGGCGTTTTCCACGGCTCTGGAAGCTCCAGTTCTAGCTCTGTAAGATGTCTATGTCTCTCTCTCTCTCTCCCTCTTTCTCTGTCTTTCTCTCTCTGTCCATAACATCACGAGATTGATGGAAAGAAAATTGCAGTCGGAGGATGACGGACAAGGGGGAGGAGGAAGAAGAAGGGGCTCAAGGAGAAGATCAAGGAAAAACTTCCAGGTGGGCACAAGAAAAAATCAGGCAGCTACGGCCCGACAACAACACCGGGGTTTGATCCACAGGCACGTCATTCCGGCCACGAGCAGCAGACGCAGAAGAAAGGCATTGTGGACAAGATCAAGGAAAAGCTTCCTGGCCATCATTAACTCACAAAATCACGAAGTATTAGTATTACACTTTCAAACTTCAACCTACTCCCCTCCCCCTTCTTCATCGTACTTTCGTAATAGCAAGGGAAAATGTAAGTTTGTAACAGATAAGCTGTCTGCGGCAATGTAAAATCTGGATTTACAGCATCTTTTTAAGTGAATACGAAATGAAAAATTGCGGCAGCAGCATGTACGCGACAATGCTGTAGAAGGATCATAGACAACGCTAATCAATTACCAAAAACACAAAAAAACTTGAGAATCAGATTCACTGCCGCTCAAATGGAGGCTCAGTATTTACCCTCAGGGTACTTACCAACCTAAATTCGAGTAGTAGACCAAATCGTGTTCCAAAATTCGCGTGATTCCAGTCTACATACCACGCATAAACCGTGAAAATGTTACTAGACCTGCAGCTCCAGAAAAACAACATTAGCCTTTACATCAACTCCATTGCTGATCTACATCTACTACTTTTTACTTTCAATGACCTACAATATATATAATTAAAAGCAAAAACCCTCAAAATTTGGAATCTTACAGGCGTTACAGCTCATAAAACTAATCCCATATAAAGCTCTTAATCGGCTGACATTCTGCTTGAGCGAGCAGGAATGGATCTTCATGCATCTATGCCTAAAGTAACGAATCCATGGCCTGCTCAGATGAGATTCACCGAGGGATATGGGACAACAAAAGGCCGTGAGGGGCATTGAATGATGATGGAAATGCATCCTTAGCATCCTCTAAGGACTTGATCATCTCCGTAATTATATTTCTCAACATATACAATTCATCAGCTCGGTTTTTGTTTCCCATTCTTCACTCGTTCTGCAAATAGTTTTAACTTTAGTTTCAATTGGGTACTACATACCAAAATCATGAAAAAAGGCCAAGGAAAAAAACATCAACAACTTCTGTAATATAGCTTGTCGTTCTTCTCAAGACAAACTTACTCGACCGACCAATAGCACACCTAAAGTCAGCCTATACATTAAATGACCTTCCTGAATCATCCCCCACTACAATATGAACCAGCCGTTTGCCAGGGTCTAATGGTACTAGTGTATGTATTGCATCCCAAATCGAGTAGCAATAACTTATCCCCCCAAAAAAAAAAAAAAAGTATTGACAGACATGCGGGTCATTAATCTAAAGATAACTGGAGAGAGGAATAGATAAAATAACTACAATTCAACCATCACGAATACCTTAGCAGAATCTAAAGATAACTAACCTCAGATCTGAATTGGTGCTGCCATGACCATGTGAAAAAAGCACCTTAACAACAGGGTGCAGATTGATTTTCACAATTTTTTCTGCACTATCCTCTGAGCAATACCCAGAACAGCACCATGAATTTGGATTTAAGAGAACTATATGCAACATGGGAGATTTAGTCTTCAGATCCTTAACCACTGTGCGGAAGGATAGTTCATCCTTAGCACTCTCCAAGAGTTGATTGGTGAACATTCTCTCTAGTGTGTACTTCCTGTCATAGAACAAAATAAGTAAATTACTCTTTAGTGTTTGATGCCAAGTAACCTTTACAACTACCTCGTGTAAATGAAACAGAACTTGTACAATGAGAAGTCTTAGATGGAAGTGCAAGAATACTTTGCAGCAGAAGTTCGAATATTTAACCAGAGAAAGCATTGGAAATGACAATGAAGATCGGCAAACTGCAAAGTCCTCGTGGTGACATGAAATTTACCTAAAAAGTCATCCGATGAATCAGAGGTAGGTGAAACTGAGATGCAACATTTAAGCAGCCGAATGCCACCATCTAAAGGCTCAATACCTCCAGCACAAGGGTATGCACCCAACATACAAGAGCACTGAGGGCAAGCAAAATCAATCCAGTCAATATCTTTCGACAGGCTGGATGATCTAAACACAAAAGCGTTCCCCAGATAACAGTTAAGGAATGACTTCTGATCAGCCTCAAGATGAACAGCTCCATTGCTATCTTCTTCCTTTTGAAAAGATTCTGGGAAATTGTGTGCGCAGCACTGATGTTCTGAAGTGGCATCCTTAGACAAATCTGGACCTAAACTTGTAGATAAAGGTTTCTGCCTATTGGCTTCAGCAGGTTCCGCAGATTCACTGTTTACAAGATCACTCTCTTCTGGCAAGTGCACAGAACCTACTATTGAACTATCATGCAATATGGGACTATCAGCAGTACAAGAAGCATCAGTACTAGCAAGGCGGTCAAAATCACAACCAACTTCAGTAAACCGGGGTCATCATCTTTTCTGATCTCATCCACCTCTGGAGACTTAAACCCCATAACATCATCCTTGCAGAGAATAACAGAAGCGGTGGTTAACAGGAATGTGCCCTCAGCACATCTGTATGACTCGACATATTTATTCACTAACTTCTCACTTATCCCACCAAATGAGCAACAACAAGCCCCGAACCAGTTGTCAGCTACATCTGTCCAGTTAACTGATGGCAACTCCACTAAACATCTACATTCATGTCAGATAGAAAAACAAGCTGAACTAGTTATGGTCAAATCAACAATAGGTAAAACCAATCAAGTTGCAACTGAACACCATAATGAAGTGAAGTAGGAACTTCTCAGTCAGCTGTATGCATCAAAATAAAAGCTAAATGCATCAAAGAATCTCGCATAAAAATCACATAGCCCTCAAATTCTACAGCTGACAGAGGATTCATAGCATTCCATAAAATTGGGACTGCCAGTACACAATATTACTCTCACATTTGATAGGAGATCATCATGCTCAGATGGAAGCAACAGGCACAAAGCAACCGTGGCAATGATATTACTCTCACATATTAGCATTTTAAGACTTTTCTTTTTGTTCAAGCTTAATTTTTTCAGTAAGTATTCATAGCAGCTTATAGCAGACAAATGCCAGTACAATATAGCGAGGGATTCTAACAATCTACCTATGCCGACATTTTCCGTGACAGTATCAACCAAGCATTCAAACAGTAGACCTTCAAAATATCATACAATGCGTGCATAAAAGCATGATTTGTAGTCCCCTGATCTTTGCTCTTTCTTTCCGATTTGTATAAAAAAGAGCTTCAATTCTTCTAGATAGCAGTAGTAAATGAACAACAAAAGCACATTACTCGAGCCCCCACCAATTCAATTTTGAAGTAATGAAGAAATAAAGATACCTAGTAGGACGCTTGGTTAGCTTGAAGCCGCAATTTCTGCAGTAGAAGTCCATATCTCCTTTCGAAGATAAAGTCTTGAAATCTACGTAGAACAACAAACAGAAGCCGCAATCGAAAACAAAAATATTTAAGAAAATCGTCCAAATTTAGAGAAGAAAAAAAGTAAAAGAAGGCATTCGATCATACCAGAGTCCATGGAAAGCGGAGCGAAAAATCCTTTGGGAGAAAAACACTCGCCGGTTTCATTGCCAGAGTTGAGTTCAGAAATGAAGCTAGAAACGATGGGGTGATCCACAGGGAGAAGTAGCGGAATCTTAACCTCGATGTGATCATCCAAAGCTTTGAAATTCAGCGGAGAATCGAGGTCCACTAAAACCCTAGGAAGCGGAACCAAGAGTGAGACTGGATTTTGGGACTGCCGCTCTTTCCAGGTGAACTCCACTAGCGATTTCTCGAACCTCAAATCGACATTAAGGTCATCGCAGGAAGCGTTAGTGTTGAAATTTGGGGAGAATAGGAAGAGTTTGAGGATTGGGAGGTGAGATTGAGCTTCCCAGGTGTACCTCCAATTTCTAGGGTTTTCTGGCGGCATTCTCTCACTCTCTCTTCTCCTTCTCCTTCTCTGCTACTCTTTCCTTCCCTGTTCGATTTGTTTCCCTCGCGTCTAGATTTCCCTCTTCTTTCTTTTTTATTTTATTTTTTTAATTGCTATGTTGCTCTCTAACGGATACTTATAAAAGGGTCAAGCTCTTTGGGCTTGTTTTCCAAGTATCCACAAAAATTAGCTCATTTTGGGCCCTTGGGTTGTTATTGGGATTAGTAAGGCATTTGATCAAAATACACCTTGGTCACGGTGATTAATTATTATAAATATTTAGCATATTTAGCGCCTCTTTAAAGTTATAAAAAAATTATTATATATTTTTATTTTCTGTTTATTTATATTCGTTTTTACTATTCTCTTCTCTTTTTTATTAATCATTTTTATTTGTTTCTATTATTTTATATTCGTTTCTACTATTCTATTCGTTTTTATGTAACTTCAAACAAATCAAATAACTTTTGATAACGATCAAATACCAAATCCACAATGAAGGACCGTAACGAGATGATAATCAACCACATTTCCATATCTCTTAATATAACCCCAGACACAAAACTAAAAATGAGCATTAAAGAAATATAAGTTATCAATAATTAAATCTAACTCATTAAAATACGTAATAAACTTATTCACCCTTTATATAAGCAAGAGACAATTAGACTCGATAACGATCAAACATCTTTTTAAGTTTCTCGTTAGACGGGCTTTTTATTAAGATAAGAGACTATATCAATGGATATTAATTTGGATTCACGGGTTTGGATATATGTTAACCTCAACTAATTATTTGGACATGCCAACGCTCCTCCATATTTTTCTCTATTTTGTATTTGTGACAAATTGAATTTCTTAAAAAGTCTACTTCAATTTCCAATTTGCTTTTAATCATTTATTTATATAAAAGAGTGAAACGTTTCAAGCTCAGAACCAACCATCAATTGCAGTAGTAGCATTGACAGTATTAAATTTCCATTGAAAACGAGAAACGTTTCTGAGTCCGTAATCGTGACAAGTAACCCACAAATTGCGGATGCTTTCGTCTTCAGGCGTAATTAACTAAAGTGATTAGCACTCCTCACCCTTATGAGAGCGTCACTAATTATGCATTAAACATTAATATGATTTTTTAATGGATCAATTTTTAAACTACTCGACAATTTTCTGTCATCCATTTTTGTGTACGAGTCATTGATGCATTGGATTCAAGCACTATGATACTTTATTTTTAAATTTTTTTAATGAAAATTTCATAATTTATTAAAATTTAAAAAAATTAAGGATTATTAGTTACCTGATCATAGGATATATATATATATCGATTTATGTATATCTATGGATTCTCTTTAAACAAAATATATACCGGTAACGATAGCGTGACAAAAAGCTTAAAAATATATAATCGAAAATGTTAGATTGCTAACTCTATGGAGTCGTGTGATTATAAATGACTAATCTCATATCGGCCTATAAACTTATGGATTTGGTAGACCTAATAATGCTCATTTAGCGACAGCCCACAATTATATTATGTTACTATCAACAGTTAGTAATAACGTAAGCACCGAGAAAATCATTAGTGACATGCGTATCCTTTAATATATGATCGTTAATTAGAGAGAGAAAGAAAAAGGAGAGAGAGAAAGAGAGGGGGTTGGGGAATCAACACGTAGGCATCCAACCAAAGGCCTCAACCATTGGGGGGAATGGAAGCTCCTAAAATATATATTTAAAGTAATTAATTAATGGTCCATAAATATTGTTTAATGGTGATTAGCTAATGCGTAATCATTTTAATTAAATTAATTTTTTTAATCAGATGAATCCAAACAAGTCAAAATAGATAATTACGTAATCCCCAATAATGTGTTTTTGTTTCAAGTGAGTGGATAATGTTATGTTCATTTCTTCATAAATTAAGCTTCAAAGTTGAGTTTATTACTTCTTAACTTCGTGTGTGTACTTTATTAAGTGGACTCGTGGAGATGCCAATTATTTTAATTTTGAAAAATTAATAGAAGAAAAGGCGATTAGAAATAAAAAGTGATTTTATGATGAAATTAAGTGGTTAATCTCGATAACTAAAATTTAAGCTGATTCGAATTCCCAAAAGTGTATTTGTCAAGAGGTTTACCTTAAACACTTATAACCTAAAAAAATTATACCTTTAAGAAGTTTTAAATTTAACTTTTTCCTCGGAAAATAGTTAATAGAAGTTGCAAATACAATTATCCATTTATTTGCCTCCACTACAAAAATTTGTACAAAAAGTGATGAGAAAAGTCAATTTGTATTTATTATGTACGAATAATTTTCTCCAGCCACTTGTAATTAAGTGTCGTTTGGCATTTTATTAATTGTACTCATGCTCTTAAAATATAGCATAGATATTATCAAAAACTATATCCAAATAGAGTACTAAAATTTTAAATCATGAATATGTACGCGTGTGCACAGGGCGGGGCGTGGATGTAGGTGTAAGTGTGTGTGTTGATTTGAAGAAATTGAAATACCTTTCTACTCGCATTCAATTGGTTGTTACCTTATAACTCTTCTACTAAAACCTTCCATTTTCAAACCATTTAAATCTTATATGATTAATTAAAAAACTCTTTTACGGTCTCATTGCTAATTTTTATAAAACTGACATATAATTGGTATATATATTCTTACATGACCTAGTTATTCATCACTTACGTCTCATTTTTACCTTTTAACATAAATAATAGTCTTGTTAAACACCGATAACCCTTAGCAAATACCAAATCCAACAACATCCTACCAACAAGAACATTACAATGCATGGCCTTTACATGTTTTGGTCATGATTTATACATTACATGCATTCATCTTGATATATTAGGATCAATACATGATAGGAAACCCTAGCGGATTCATCGAAGATCCATTCTGGCCAAAGTCGAGATCGAAGCAGCTGCCATGGCTGCTCATCCTCTGATGATCAGATTCGACGATGCCGGGAAGATTAAGACAATAACAGATGATGATCTCATTAAGAGAGAGAAGGCGGTGGCTTAGCTCGGCCAGCTGAGCTCTGAGGATGCAATTCTCTGCTTCCACGTCCATGCAGAGCTGCACGGTGGCGTTTATGTTGGCCTTCATCTGACCGTTGTGGCTCTTCAGCTGGCTCAACTTAGCCGTCAGATCGTCCACCTGCCTCTGCTTTCGAAGGCGGGACCGCCTGGCTGACTCCCTGTTTGATATCATCCGCTTCCTCTTCCTTATCATCTCCATCGCCCTCATCTCATGATCGTCATCTTCCCTCCGATCTTTCAAGATACTTGATGAACTCAGCGCCATCTTCTTAATTATTTGTTTTTTTAACTTTTATTCTATCCAACCAAGAGATTAGAGAAAAAAAACCCTAATACAACAGGAGATTAATTAACTTGTCATAGTTAAGAGCTAATGGATTAATTAGGATAATTAATTAAGCAGTTTATGAGAAAACGTAGAACCAGTAGAGGAAGAAGACAGAGAAGGACTGAACGAGGTGGGTGCCGCGGCGGAGGGCAGAGTTTATGGTGAATCCACAAAGCAGGACTTCGCTGATTACTGGAGACATGAATATATATATGAGTGTTGAAATTGATTGGAAGCTGATTGGTTTTGATCGATGATTATCTAATCTTAACTTGGTTTTACATATGCCCACTTAATTTGATTATTGGTGTATGAATTAATTGGAAATTTTAGAAACAGAGCTTGTTTACTGGGTATTTGGTTATATATGGTCGAAGAGGATGGAGCGGCAGAGGGAGAGAGAATCAAACGAGGCTGGGTGAGGAAGAAGAAGAAGAAGATGAGAGAGAGAGAGAGAGAGAGAGGGGCGGGGGGTTGGAGGAAGCTTTGAAGTGGGATTTTATAACAACATTTGTGTCCATAATTAGTCCTTAATTTACTCACTCGATTTATTCTTTTCAAATTAGTTCTATAATATTTTTATTTAGGTGATGCTTGAAGCAAAATATCTTATAAATATCTTGTAATAAGACATTAATTAATATGTTATAAGGTTTTAAATTATTAAATTTTTATTAATTATATTTAATTATAAATTATAAAATATTAGTGTTCAGTCGATTACACTATCAGGAATAAAATTATACCATAATCACAACAATTATATATGCAAAAATGTATTATACACGTGATTTTATAATTGTGAAAAACTATATGTAAAAATGTCATTTTGCATAAAGTATAAGTTGCCATGCCATTGCAATATTCAACCATAATTTTTTTAATTTAAATAAACAATAATAACTTTTAAGTTATAAGAAAGCACTTGTATATTATTTTGCTTTAAAAAATTGCATTGCATGGGATATAAAAAGTAAACGGAAAATAAAGTACTAATTTCTCACTCTATATGATGCATGGAGTGACATCAATACGTTAATAGTAGTAAAATAGAAAGAAGAAGCTAATCAAAGGTCTCTACTACTAATTGCATCAAAAAAAAAAAAAAAAAAAGGTCTCTACTAATACTTTCTTTTTTTAAAAAAAAATCCTTCGAAATATTGTCTAAAGATTAATTGATAGAAGCTTCTTCTTAAATATCCAAAATATTTGTCCCATTTTATTATTTAGTACTATTTGTATTAAAAAAATCTTCTCTTTCTGCTAAAATCAATAATAATAATGTATTAATTAGAAGGGCTACCTATTAGTTGTTGTACTTATCCATTTTAAAAAATATATTAATTAATCTTTAAAAAACTTCAGCTCCTAAATAAGTTACTTTAGAGACAGAAGGAATAATAAAATTCAATAAACTCACTTGTTATTTCAAATATTTTTTCGTGTAGTACCTATTATTTAAATTATATTTTAAATTACTGAAATATTTTAAAACGCGTGGTCCTTCCATTGATGTATACTAATAAACAGATAGAGTGCTTTATTAATTAAATTTAATTTTCTTAAATATTGCCTTAAGATTATCAATGCTGATTTTTTATAATTTCTTGTTTAAAAAATTCCTCTTTTGGAGTCAGTAGCTTGGATGAGGAATGGATGCACATAAAATGACATAGATGGATGAGTCAGTTTTCATGAAACCCATGGCATATTCTCCTTTTCTAGGTCTCATTCGCCTTGGGAAGAGTAATAAATGGAAAACAAAAATATATGGGCTTAATGAGAAAAAGTTACGTCATCTAGCAACGACCCAACGAGCTCAAGGAAACGGGCCCAGGCCCAACATGTTTCATTGATTTTGAGACTCGGATGGCCCGTATTAGCCATGAGCCTGTGATTTTCCATATAGCGAAAACATTAATTATTTTGTAAGTTTTGTATCCTATGATTAATATATTTTTAAATTTTGTATTATACTCTTTAATTTTTCAGTACTATCACATAGTTTGTGTTATCATATGATTGTCATTCCATTTTGGAAACAAAAGAACCGTATCGCTTCTCGACTCTATCATAAATCATACTCACACTGAATTTATACATAATATGTCATCCCCTTCCTTTCTAAGAAAGAATCCTTCCTTATTTCTATGGACAAAAATTATTTAAAATTTTATAATTTCTCACGCTTCATAACCCAACTTAAAACTAAACTAACCCAAGTTATTTGTCGACTAAGGGTTGGAGACTTCTTAGAGACGGAGAAGAATAGATGTAACAAGAAAAGGAATACTTTGCATTGATTGTCATTTACCATAGCTTATGAACTCGAGCAAAAGCAACACCTAAAAGGCAATAAAGAAAACCAATTTGTGGCTGCTGGGATTCGAGCCCAGGTCTCCACGGCCACAACGTGGAATTCTAACCACTAAACTACAGCCACTTTGTTGCCTTCTTTCACATTAAATATTATATAATGTATAAAATGTTAATTGAAAAGGGGAGAAAGCGGATAATATTGAGAAAAAGAAAAAGATGGAGATAACCAATTAGAAAGAGGGGGGTTGGGTTATTAAAAATAAAAATAAATTAGGGGGTAATGGAGATGCCCAATTTAGGCCATAGAAAGTGGCTTAAAAGTTGAGTTCGCGTGCTCTACGATATTACTATCTTAATCTCTCTCTCTCTCTCTCTCTCTCTCTCTCTCTCTCTCATCGCCCTCCTCCTCCTCCTCCTTTTACCCTTTATATTATTTCTCCTTCTTTTCGGCTATTCTTTAATTTTTCCTTTTTTTTGTTTGTTTTGGAGGCTTCATCTGCTGACGAAAATATTACGTACTCCAATTAATCCTCAAATCTCACTTGTCTTGTTCTCTAAACAAAATTCTACATGAAAAGGAAAAAAAAAAAAAAAGACATGTAAATTTAAGCTATTGTGTCAAAAGACTTTGAATTCATGTATGAAAATGCTTAGAGATTAATGTAGCTAGGTACATAGTACTCAAAAAATTAAAGAGAAATTATACATAAATTATATAATACGTTCATAAATTATACATACCGTATTTCATTTTTTTCTTTGGAAAAAAGATCAATAATTTCATTTAATTTCCAAAAGAAATGTTTACAAGACGTAAAAGAAAATAGGATCATAATAAAACAAAATCATCCCAATTGTTAACGAAATATTTTCGATATCATATTATATTATTTTTTGTTGTGAAAAAGCATTTCGAAAGGTATTATATGATCGAGCTTTTTTTTCTTTGTTGGATGATAGTCCAATATTAAAAATACATGTTCCATTTAGTTGTAAGAGTACAAGATGTAAGGAGTTATAAGAATTTGTACGGAGTTATAAGAAGTTATACGAGGTGTAAGGTAGTCGATTAAAGTTTAATAGAACAGCGGGCATTGAAGCTCTTTCGTATACTATCAAAAACATGGAAGAATTAGACGTATATAGTAAGAACATCGAAGAAAAAGGCTTATTAAAAGTGTTACAATAGATTCAAGCTTAAATAGTCAAGAAAAATTAACTCATTCACATAAATGTGGTGCTCATTACATTTAAAATTTTTTAATACATATATTTAATTCACATAAATGTCGTAAACTCTCTTTTGCGAAACATAACTTAATTGTCATAATATGATAATATAGTCCATTAGTTATATATATATATATATATATATATATATATATATATATAAAATCATAGCTAGTAAATAATTATCCCTTTATTTTGTAAAAGATAATTATAAATTTTTTGAATTAAGTTAACATAAGAAATATATATAGTATTAATAATGCATGTAAATTGAGGTTGTTTCTAAAACACGATGTTGGCTTGGCTTGGCTTGGCTTGGCTTGGCTCTGTGTAATTCCGACCCCTAGTACAGGAGGAAAAAAGGAGGGAGAAAAAGAGTCCCTAAAAGCTGGATGATGCATGCCCTAGCTACAACTTAAATAGGGGGAAAAAGAAAGAGAAAGAGAAAGAGAAAGCGTATATTCTCTGCCTCCAAGGCCTTTGTCTTCTTCTGTAACACTAAAACTTTAATACGTGCCCTGGCCAACTTTAGCCCCCTCCTTTTCAGGACTCCTAACCCCATACTCAATTTAATAAAATTGACTATCAATATTATTATTATTATTATTATTTATAAATTATATCCAGTTTTACATTTCATTTCACCTTCCATTAATAAATAATTCGTCGCAACTTGGGAAAACTAATGATCCACTCCAAAAAGGAAAACAATATATAGCTGGATATTGTTGTACAACTCATTGTAATATCATAGTTTGCGACTTTTTAATTTGAAAGTACTTCATAAGTTAATATGGATAAGTTTTTCAACTGGTTGAATAGGTGCAATTGTAATCTTTTTATATTACTCAACTACCTATCAATTTATGCTCCATTTTTACTAAACTATCAATTTATTCTTCTTACTAATATTGTCCGACCTAATTATTTGAATTTATCCAACCTAAAAACACGAGGGTCCGATCATGAATTTTTTGTCCGAATTTTAAATCCGTACATCCTATTTCAGCTATAAGAACCCGATTGTAACCCAAATTTAAATTTTCTCCGACGCTAATTCTAATAATTTTAAACATATAATAAGAGTTACATCCTTTTAACATTAAAAAATAATACGTGATAATTAAAATAAAACATCTTAGTTTCTAATATTACGACATTTTTAACTGTGAAAAATTGAAATAAATTAAAACTAAAATATATGTATCTTTGTTATATAATTTTTATTTATAAATGTAAATATAATTACTAAATGGGTTTCCTTTACGTCGCCCAAACCCCACCTGAAAGTAAAAGAAAAGAAGAAAAGATGTTGACCTCTTTATGATTGTTTAGAAGTAATAAAAAGGAAAATCAATCCATGCATGGGATACTAAATAGAGATTGGCCATTAAAGAGGTACCATATGCTTTCACTTGATATGACTCATTTATAATCGATATAATTTAGGGTTTGTAATTGTAGGAGAGTGATAGAGGACGAGTATAATATAATGGGAAGAAAGAAATTAAACCCGATCGGACCTAATATATCGAAGACCTTAATTTTAACTACTAGATCATGACTTTATTGATTACAGTTTTAATCTATTCAAGGAAATTGACATAAACAAAACTTACCAAATGTCACACATGCATTCTTGTATGAACATAATTTGAAGGCATGTATTTGGATTAAAAATTTATTTTCTTGTAAAAACCGTTGCTTTTCATTAGGGCGTTTTCACATAACGGATGCTATAAGAATCCACCTGATTTAAGACCGAAATTAGAAACCGAATATAAATTAAATTACATATTGAATCTAGAGACCACGAGTGTTATTTATCCTTTTGAGACCAAAATTACAGAATGAATAAATGAATGAACTCTAATAGAGATCAAATTTAAAGTTCGACGAGTAATTCTACTACGGACGAGTAATTAAGTTTCTACATATGTACGTCGTAACTAAAATTTTAAGACAATTTGATTTGTTAACATAAATTTTGTCATAATTTTTACGTTCCGGTGTTGAGTCACATATTGTGAAACAGAGAGAATAATTTTAACTATATAATTACCAAAATTGAAAGTAGAGGCAAGGGGGATTATATTTATTTGGAGTGTAGTACTCTACAATATATATATATAGCTTGGTGGTAGGCGGCTTAGGTATATAATGTAGGTACAAAATGAGATTAACAGAAGGATTTGCATTAATCGCCAAGCCTTTTAACTCAAAAGTAGTCTTGGAATCCCAATGCTTCACCAATTATTGGATAATTTTCGTATTTTGTGAAGCCAATTATTCAAGGATTCAAAACCACAAAATTTTAATTATATATATATAAACATATATTTGACTTAAAAGTTGTGCAAAGTATACTGTGTATGACTTGGAGATGTAGAAATCATATGCCTAAAACAAAAAGGAAATAAAAACAAAGCTTGACATATAACGGTGACAATATTATTAAAAATCAAAAGTTTGATTTGACTGTCTACAGTATATTAATAATTATTAACGAGGGATTTGCATGAATTCGAAAAAACATTATTATTGTCTAAATTATTTTGCCCTACTTTTTCATGGAAATTTTATAAAATTGAGCGCATTTCTTTTTACTTTTTGTTATGATTAATAAAATTAATTAATCATTGATCTCATCGCTTGTACTTTTTGCTGATTATTAGCGCACTTAAGAGTAATTTTTTATAGTACAATAAATATATACATAAATATAATTCAATAATTTTAATAAAAATTTGAGTCTCAAGATGATTCACTAGTTTGGTATATGGGATGGCGATAATTTATAAATAAAATGGACAGCAAGGGAGGTAACGACAGAGGCTGCCCATAAACCCAATTCTCGAAATTTTACTTTAATTTTTTTTTCGTCGGTCACCATACTTTCGGTATTTATTTATTTATTAATTAAAATAAAATAAGATGTAATATTTGAAAGTGTACAACCACATCTTAATTTAATTGGAGAGGATCTTAGTTTAATTATTTGTTTAGCTTTGTTAATTGTCATATCCTGATAAGAAAGACTGGATGTTGTTCTGACTTTCACCGTGGTCCATCAGTATTATAATACCCCCCTCTCTCTCTCTCTCTCTCTCTAGAATTTGGTAGCCAGTAATCCAAGCTATTTATGTCTAGGGCAATTATAAGAAGCCAACGTACACTTTTTATTCTCCAATGTTCGGCTATTTAAGTAACGAATACTTCCTCGATTTCAAAATACTTATCGTTTTAATGATACGAAAAATATGAAGAAAACACACAAAATTTATGATAAAATATGTGTTAAAAGATCAAATTACCTAATATTTCACTAGAAATGAAGAAAATCAATGAAAAAATAAAAAAAAAAGTAATTAGTGAGGACAAAATTGATAAAATAGTTATTATTATGTGATTAAAAATATAAAGTGATAGATATTATGAAACGAAAAAGTTAGTTAAAGTGACATGTATTGTAAAGTGGATGGAGTAATTAATTTAGTATTAGTAAATAACTGTTAGAATTCAGTTGTTAGTGTATAATTATTCAATTAAAGAATTAAAAAAATAATGTTTGGTAATTTTAATTATTAAGTCAGATAATTGTTGTAAATCAACTCTAAAAAAGAATAATTAATTTCTCAAATATCAAATTAATAAAAAAAATTGGACAAAAAAAATGAAATAGTGAAATGCCACTTTCAAATGCCAAAAACTAATTTTCCTAATGTCTCAAAATACTACTTGAAAATTTAAACATTAATATATTTGCTACGAAAAGCGCTACTCTAATAATTGTCGAACATGTCTATTAATAATATCTCAGATAACTGGTAAAAAATCCGTCTAATGCTTCATATGGAAAATTTTTCTCAGCAATGTATACAATCTCATCTAAGAAGTACTGCATACGAGATTCGATCGAACTAATTAATGATAAGAAGAATCGAACTTTTAATGTGGTAGCAGCTTAATAAGTTCACAAAAAATTATGTGAACTAGAATACTAGTCATCGCCAATCTCACCTAATTGTGTTTGTGTGTATATATATCCTGGATTCTCCCTTGCAATTTTAACTGTACGCATACATTCTGCAAATGTACAATAGACACTTGCAGTAAAAATTTTCTAATTTGACGTCGACCCTTTTTGGTTTGTATTATATTCATCAGAATCAGAGAAGAATTTTTACCTTTGTGAAGTATTCTATGATGCTTCAGATTCACACTCTTTTCTAATATTACTTCAGGAATAAGCATGCATGTGGGGTACTTGTGGAATCTACCATGAATTTTTATTATTTAAAGATTTTACACTGATTAATAAATAAATTAATCACTATATTTAACAAATAACAAAAGGGGATCAAGATTTACGAGAGCAGTAATCAGATGCGAGGTCGAATGATCAAACCCTCATCAATTATTATACATGCGAAGTCATAAAAAGTAGAGAGAGAAAGAGAGGCATGCAGTTGCAGATGCAGGAATGGAAAAGGAGGAAGTAGCAGAAGAAGGCTCTTGCTTCTATAATTCCTGATCAAAAATCCTTTTTTTTTTGTTTTTGGAAAATAATGAAATATTCTGATGAAGGTAAGTGTGTAAATTAATAATAATTAATGGGGATGATCTGATAAATTTGATGGGCAATGTGGAAAGATGTGGTGGTATCTGAACATCTGTCTCCGAAGGCCACAGGCCTTAGCTTCTGTAATATTATTATTACTCCATCATGGAATGTCTTTGATGCAGGCTTTCTATATATATTCCGTCCTTCCCATCAAATATATATACTTTATAAATAATAATTCAGACTCAATTATGTTATATTTTCGAGTATCCAAATTATATGTGTATGTACCTAATTCAGCGTCCTCGTAAATTCATCCGGATTAGATCGAGTGCGATGATGCTATGGCCGCAGAACGAAATATATCCTAGGGTTTGAACATTGAATATAATGTGTGTCTAGCCAAAAATCAAATGAAATCCATCTTGTGAACATTTACATTGAATCGATTGTCCGGAATACACAATTGCTCTATAAATATTAGTAGCGGAGTCAGAAATTCTATTAAGTGTCCCTTTCTC
The DNA here is from genome assembly GCA_021018815.1 of Talinum fruticosum. Classification (NCBI taxonomy): domain Eukaryota; kingdom Viridiplantae; phylum Streptophyta; class Magnoliopsida; order Caryophyllales; family Talinaceae; genus Talinum; species Talinum fruticosum. Next base: position 1,902,979 of record JAITYX010000021.1, read on the forward strand.
GATATCTTTAAATTTATGAAGATTAGTTATTTTTAATAATGAATATCTGTTTTAAAACATATGAGCTCTTTTATATATATATGTCACGATTAGGGCAAGCTAAATGAGACAAAATTGTCAATGCTTCAATGTGAAGTTTAACCTCTCCATTTTCATTTACGATTACTCAATTGAGTGAAGGTTAATTAGCTCAACTGATCTAAGAGTTGTTACAAATTGATACTTTTAAACTCTTGTAAATTAATTAAAAGAAATCATCTTGTTACTCCATATGTATTCTGATCGACTAGAAAAAATGCAAGTAATTTTCTTCGTTTGTTTCCACGATAAAAGAGGTGTGAAATAAGAGTTGGTATATATATTTCTCTTCATATTTAACTTTTCATGGAAAAAATGTACTTTGCCCATCATATTTAAGCCCTAATTATTATAGTTTCCTACCTTGTCTGGCTAATAATGCAAGAAATAATCATACAGAAGATGTGACTTTTAATTCCAACGTGGGGGCTTTGTATTGTATATACTATTACTCTTCAACTTCAACATAGAAATACAAAAAGAACATAGTGAAAAGTTCGAATGCTAATAGAGAGAAGACAGAGAGAGATAGATAGAGAGAGAGAGAGCATCTCAACCCTTCATTCTTTTATATAAAGGTCACTTTAAGAAGAGAGAGAGAGAGAGAGAGAGAGAGAGAGAGAGAGAGAGGGCAAGGCAAGGGTGGCTCTTGAAAGAGTAAAGAACAAAACCTAGAAAAAGGTGTGAGGGTGTAGCTAGAAAAGCAGAAGGTTTTATGGGTATGTTTCTGAGTTGCTTCCTTGAATAGAGAGAAAGCTTGAAAGGAGCTTTAATTCAGCTAATAACCAGCATATACTCCCCTCAATATTTTCTTTCTTTTTTTTTTTTCAAAATCCAAGTATAATTGCACTACATATCCACATCTTGGGATCTAAAAAGGGATCCCAATTTAAAAGAAAAGCCACCCTTGAGGCATTATAATGGAGTCCACCACCCCCAATTTTGATCATCATCAGCAGCAACATCAACAGCAGCAGCAGCAACACCATCATCATCTTCAGGAGTCTCCCTTTGCTGGATGCTCTCCTTTAAACACCCACCCTTCTGGCTATGGAGCTTCTTCCTCTCTTGATTGGATCCCCATCTCCACCATCTTCTCTACGTAAGTTCTCTCTCTCTCTCTCTCTCTCACATCTATGTGAAGTTTGGATCCTGCATATTATGTAGCCTAAATAATCAAAACTACGATTAGGATGTATAATTTAATTTTAGTCTTATATATATGTATTTATATGCTGTATGATTTTAGTCATAATATAGTTCATTCTTGAGTTTTTTTCCAAAAAAGAAATATATTCTTCTCCATTCTTTATACACATGAACCCTGCTCTCCATCAGCAGAAGGAATTAATTTCTTTTCCCTCGGCTTATAGAGCCAATATTATCTTGAAATCATAGTAATTAAGACGATAATATATATCTAATTAAGTGAATCAAATTAGTGTAATTAAGCTTATCATATAGAAGGTGCTTAATCTTTTCAATCCCCTTCCCCCTTCAAAAAAAAGATTGATTTTTTCAATTAATCATTTGGAGAACTGTACACATGCAGGAGTGGAACATCATCAAGCAATACCTTCAACAACAAACTATACGGCCATGGGAGCGAATTTCTTAACACTGGAGAGTCAAGGCCTCCTGAGAGCACCCTCAGCTCTGCAGTCCCTACTACCCTCGACAACGATGCCAGAAACTTGAGTTATCTTCAGAGCCACCTTCCCAAAATCGAAGAGGATATGCTGAGCTCGTTCCCTAGCTTTAGCAGTCTACTCCAAAATCCAAGCACGACTAGCATGGACAATCCGGCTAGTTGGTTCAATGGCTTCCCTCGGGTGCACAATACTGTAGCAGCAGGCCAGGGTTAATGCAACTCCCCTGGACCATGGTTTTCCTAGCACAAGTCTCCTAAACCAGCTCGGACTAGTCTCGTCACCTAATTCGTCGTCGATTTTGAGTAGTACTAGTAGCGCTACCCCTCGCTTGGGGCTGAACTTGCAAGCTATGGATTTCTTGGGCAGTAATGCGAGCTTTAGTAGCCATAATCGACCTCACTATGATGCTGTAGGGGAAGAGGTTATTAGCCCGGTTGGGAAGACCATAATGTCAAATAATAAGGTGAGATATTTTATCTTGGTTTTTAATTGTTTGCTTATAAAATATTAATTTGTTAATATATGCATATATGACTTTATGAAATCTAGCATGCATGTGGAAAATGCATTCATGATATTAATTGCTTAATTAATTTATTTAATTATTTGTGGCCCTAACATAATTACAGAAAACGTTAATTACATGAATTTTAATTCCCCCAAATACAAAATTATCTAAGTTATAGTTACTTATATGGTCTTACTAGTATGACATGAATATTGAATTCTCTCTCTTAATGATTTCATGAAAGGCAAGTTAAAAGTCACATATAAGTATAATAAGTTTGATGAAAGTTTGTCTTTTAAGAGATATCTGATAAATTCGATGTTCTTTTAGAACTTTTATGGTGTAGCATTGTCCTTTAGATGTTTACTCTATGTTTTACTTTTTTTCCTTTAACAATTTTGCGTTCTAAGTACGAGAACTTGTAGTATACAGATACTAAAAATTCAACATGACAATATGAGGAATCGAGGCTTATCATTCCTTCCCATGAACATATGTACATATATCTATTAGTTATGGCTATAGTAAAAACCAAGGGCGAAGTCACTTATTCTTTGTGGATGTTTCGGATATCAATTGATCGAGTCTTTTTTAAATTTTGAAAAATTTTTGAAATATTTATTGGTTCATAAAACCAATTAGTAATAATCAAGTTTTGAGAAACTTAAAAAGAGTACTCATATTAAAATTTTTAAATCTGTCACTAGACAAGACTTGCCTTTTCTGCGGAATAACTCTTTACCCAGGTAATTTCATGTTCACATGTGTTTTTTAATTTTTTTAAAAAATTATTAATGGAGTGTAATCTTTGATCAACTTAATTCACTTAAAAGTCTATTTGTCAAACATGACAACCTCAGATATAAAAATATAGAAAGGTGAAACGCATCTAAGTTGTGAAAAGTAAATCATGTGATGGAGTCCATAACCAGTGAACATGTAAAGTATATTCCATTTTTCATGTTAAGAGGTGGGTAATTTTTCTCCAGTTGGTTGTCACATCAACATAGACAAGTGATCAATACAGTTATAACACTCGTATTAGATGTCCAATTTATGATTATTAACAGTTAAAAGGAAAAAAAACTAAATTAATCTCGATAAAATCACAAACAACATAAATTAATCTCGGTAAAATCACAAACAACATAATGTGATAAGCAAAGGGAATCGACCCTGTATCTTAATGTATACAGGATCTCAATCTTGATCATTGTAATTTATATATGTACTGTATTAATGATTTAGGGTTCATTTATACAGACTCGAAAAAGTTATGATTAAAAAAATAAAAGAGAGAAGAAAGCCTTTAAATTTGATCATCATGACAGGATTTTCAGCCTTGAGGCCATGAGTAAAGCTACCAGATCTGTAATTGTTTGCATGTATATATATATGCATGCATGGGGATGTGATCAAAATCGTGGTTTCTTTCCCAGCTTTGTACAGTGCATGCTAATAAAAGGAGAAATAAAAAGATCAAACCATTTATAATTACCTCGTCCTTTTGACCTTCTTCTCTTTTTATTTATTTTAATTAACCCTTTTTTAAAAAAAATTATTTTTGAATCTTTGAAGAGTACAACATCTGGAGCTTTGATGAATGGAATAACAGGGACAAAAAGAGCAGCTGGGAATTATACCAGCAGTGATCAACCCAAGGCATCTACTTCAAATAATTCAGCAGCTCCTACTAAGAAATCTCAACTTAAGGTCTCATGCCCTCCATTTAAGGTACTAATCCATTAATTTCTCATATATATATATATATATAAGAAAATGTCAGTTTTCCCCTTCAATCAATGTGTTCGAGATCTATTAACTGATAAATTTCGTAAATTTATTAGGTTAGAAAGGAAAAACTTGGAGATAGAATAGCGGCTCTACACCAATTGGTATCACCCTTTGGCAAGGTACACAATATAAGGTTCATCACGTATTATATATAAGAGTATTATTTTTCTGTATATATCGTACTTAATTACATATGTCGAGTTAGCTTATATATATGTATGTGATTTTTTTGTCCAGACGGATACAGCTTCCGTACTTACGGAGGCAATTGGGTACATTCAGTTCCTTCAAGATCAAATCCATGTAAGTATTAATAAGTTAGTAATACTTCCCCCATGGTAAAACGAATTAATTGTCTTGCATTTTTAATTCTTTTCGGATTTAAATGTATTCATGAAGTAAAAATAAACTCACCTTTTTAAATGTAATGACATTTTAATGTGTCGTCGTACGTGTTTTTTAATTTTTGATAAATAATACGTATATTGATAATAGTTAATTTATTATTGTATATTGTGCAGACGCTTTGCATGCCTCATGCCAAGCCACCCCGCAACAAGCCTTGTAGGCCATTCCATATGGTAATTATTTTCGTGTTAATCCGTATTCATATGATCTAAAAAGATATAAGTATTTCTGTTATTTTAATAGTTTACGTAAGTTATATATCGTGCCAATGATTGTTTTTAAAAAAATTAAAACGATAATAATCAATATGATTAAATGTTAATAGGGAGGAGGGACAGAAGAAGAAGGGAAAGAAGAAGGAAGAGTAGAGCTGAGAAGGAGAGGGTTATGCCTGGTGCCTTTGTCTTGGACATCATTTCTGACTCCGAGCCAATTGGACGCATCAAATCAATCCTTTTTTGATTTAATTGAGTTTTATTTCTTAATGAGTAGGCTTTGTATTCATTTTCATGTAAACCAAGAAGCAGAGATCGACAAGATATTATTATACCAAATACAATCAAACACTCACAATAATATTTCTTCTTTTCTTAATTTCAGCCGCATATAACCATTTCATATGTATCTAATTATTATAAATACAATTTTTCGTATATGAATGTTGGTGAGATGAATCTTCCATCCCACCAAAAAAAAAAAAAAACAGTTGTGAAAGAATGTTATATTCGTATGGAAATTTTTAATCACATTACCGGAATTATGATTATATGTAATAAAACAATAATAATCTTTGGACAATATTTTTTGTTTGTATATATAGAAAACTATTAGACATGCCCTAATAAATTTGACGTCTATAACGAAAAAAGGATTTTCAATATCGTCATTGCTTATTTGATATTTATTTATAGTACTCTTCACTATGTATGTTATCTGTTTAAAAATTTGACAGTTTACAATATTTATTTTAAAATATTAACCACATTTTTAGAAGAAAGTTTAGATATATTTAAATATTTATCTTATCATAATGTAAAAAAAAAAAAGTACATATCTCACGGTGAGGGGAATTTCAAGTGTTCATTTTATTTATTTTATTTTTTTCAATAATTATGGTGGAGTGCATTTTTTAAATACAATTTTAATATAGACTGGGAGATGTAAGAACTTCTAGAAGTTCTGTTTAGTAACACCAAAAAGCCCACCGATTCCTAACATTGAAATGGCGCGTGCTTCTGAGCTTCATTCTGTAATTTTCTTCCACCTCTCTCTCTCTCTCTCTCTCTCTCTCTCCTCGGAAAATCATGACAGTTCAAGCACCAATGGCTTCTGACTTCTCTGGAGAGAGACAAGCCGGATTCTTCAGCGCTTGGTCCGGTTTCGAGGCTGAGAAGCGGCGGCAGAAGTGGCGGTGACGGTGGCGGTGCTAGGGTTCGGAAGTATAATCTTGCCGGAACTTGTTGGAGACTTCAGTGCCATTTCAGCTCGTCGAATGATGGTGATATCTCCTAGTGGACATTCAGAGGATGATGATTGTGATTTTGATGATTCCAGTGTCATCGAGGCCGGTAAGATATTAAAATTCGATAGTAATGTGATATTTTGGTTAATCGATCATTGAATTCTTCCGCATTTGGTTCGCAACTGTTTCATTAGTTTGATCATTCAATTGATAACTGTGAGATGCTTGATTTCTAGTTGCTTAAATCAATTTGCAAAATTGGCCGGAATCATATGATGAAGTTGAAATTGCGGATCATATTCGCTTGTCCAATTAGTTGAGTTTAGAGTCAACTTCCAATTGGAATCATTATTCAAATTTGGCTCTTGATTAGCGGTGTTAATTGGTGTAGTTAAGGTGAAAAATGGATCAGATGGCTTCTTGATAAAGATGAGAGATGGAAGGTACCAAAGATATGTGCACAACCATCGCAGAGGGAAATATCCCCCTGATTACATTTCACACCCAGCTATGGTACTCAAATTGGACGAAGGAAGCGATATACTACTCCCAATACTTGTTTGTAAGTAAAATGCATTTCCTTCTGTGCTATATAATCTATTAGTTTCTCGTTAAATGATTCTTGATACGCTTAACTTGAAAAACTTTGCATTCACTGGAGATGCCTACTGCATTGTTGATGGCTGCACTTGACCGCATTGACATGGTAGAATGTTTCTATATGTTTTTTAAGTTGATTTCCTAAACTTTTATCCTCTGCCTGGGTTTATATGAAAGCTTGATTCTACATATGTTGTGGTGATGAATTGCTATCATTTTTAGGCTAGGCCAACTGTACATCAAGTAGTGACGGAAATGATAGAAACTATCTGCTTTATGGTAATTTATCCTTAACAATCTTAATGATTAATGGTTATATCCCTCCCTCCATACCCTTCATTTCGTATTTGTTATGTGTTCTTCATGATTCTGATTTTTCAACTTCTTTTGAAGATGTCTTCAAGATGAAATATGTTAAGACTTAAGAGTCACCAAGAGAGTGCAAGAAACTTACTTTGCAGAGCTGTGTGTTACGAAAGTAACTTGCTTTAGTTTACCTGCCTTTGTAGTGTTCAGCTATAACTGTTCTTTCACTCCTTGACCTAATCCATGTTTTACATGGTTACAGATGGATGATGATACAGCATCTCTTAGATTTGATCTTCAGCTTTCCGACGCCATCAACGCTGCTCGAAGGTATAAGGTGCAATTTTAAGAGTCCCAAATTTAAATTCTTCACTAGCAGTGTCGAACTACTTGCTTAAGGACCTTATTCAGGCCCAATTATCTGGAAAAACATCAACATTGCTGGAAGGTGTAAGGTGCATTTTTAAGAGTTCCAAATTTGAATTCTTCACTAGCAATGTCGAACTACTTGCTTAAGGATCTTATTCAGGCCCAATTATCCGTAGCGAGATGTTTTCGGTGTGCACTATGAAACAATTTGTTGCACTTCTAATCAGAGCACTGACTTTGTCAGAGAACTGAATCGCAGATTTCCATCGGGGTGGGGGAGAGAGAGAGAGAGGGGTTTGAACTTGGAAGCAGAATATCAGAAATGATTCAGAATGCACTCAAACGGTATTTTCTCACAAAAATAGAGAACCAGAAACAGAATGTAAAAGATGCAATTACTGAGTTGAGGGTAGCATAGGGTAGTGATACAAGAAAACATAACAAACTCGCAAGGGAAACAGGAAGACAAGTTGCTAATAAAATGTATATAATATATCTCTGTTCCGAAAAAACACAGGAAGAAAGAAACGGAAAGAAATGACACTATGGTCCCCCTCCCCCTTTTTTTTTTTGGTGATAAGACACTATGCTTAGTAGGCTGTTTACACTTGACTGGCAAATTCACCAGAGGCAGCTGTGAGTTTCCATGAGTCACAAGCACACAGAAAAATTAAGGGCTCTTACATAGTGGCACAAATTCTTCTACAACATTTTCCCAAGAATTGAATCAATGAAGAGTAAGCTTTCTGATAATTCTATCTTGATTTGAGTATTTTTGCTATATACAATAAGTAGATCAGAAAGTAGAAGTCTCCTATAGACATGCTTATCTCCACCCAGCTTAGGCCTTCGACCAGCTGAAAAGCCTCTTCTTCTTCTTTTTCTTCTCCATGAAGGCTAGGAGTTCCTCCTGTTTTGCCAGGGCGTCTTCTAGGGCCTTCAAGAAAATGAGATAAAAGGAAACAAAAGATGTTAATGAATACATACTACTGAAATCTTCCTTTTTTGGTGGGGGAGGGGGAAGGGAGGGTTTCATTGTGCCACAAAGGAGAATAATATGCAGAAGTAGTCACCTTCTTGGTTGATGCAAGCTCTTGTTCTAGAGAATCAACACGATTTGTGGCTGCCTGAAGCATCTCTTCCTTCTCGGAGATGGCATCAGGTTTCACAGCCATAGCCATGAGTTTTTCTTCCATGGCTGCCATTCGTTTCATGACAGTCATGAATTCGGCATTGGAGATGCCAGGTCCAGCCATCTCGGTGCCCTGTGCTTTAACTGTGTCAAGACAGTACACGGGAGTAGAATAGAGTGTAGCATCAGTCAGCTTCTTGGGCATGTTGCGTGTCAATCTGATCATTGTGACTATGCCCATAATAAATGTCATCAAACCAGCCACAATCTGATTACTAATTCCTTCTGCCTTGAAAGCATTTTGCATGCCATAACATTCAGATGCTGCAGAATGCGAACAATTACAGCTCATTGTTTACCTTTTAGACAAAGGAAAGGGGAAAAAAAGAAAAACGAAGAACTCTGCTAGCCTAGATTTTCTAATTCCGCCAATATTAGGGTAGTTATTAACATGCTGGATCCTTAGCCTTACAACAGAGTCATTAACACTCTTTTTGGTTACTATTTGTCTGTCTTGCCATTTGTTTGCTCAGGGCAACAAATTGAGCAGATATCTGTTGTTTGCTGCAAACCTGATGGGTGCTTGGCACTGATTGTGTGTTTCTCGAACTCATCATTCCAACTTTTTCAGTATCTGCATCTAACTTTGAATACGTGGAAATCCATGTGGAATATTTCAGTGCTCACCACTATCTAATGCTTGTTCAAGTGCAAACATAGATTCAGTCTACTAGATTGAGTGAATTCACATGCATAGGACAGGATTTTGCATAAATGGTGAAATGTTTGATATCAACATACATGTCTTTCTATGTAAAAAATTAAGTCAACCTGCAGCTACAGAATATTTCTAGTTCTCTAACATGTCTCTAATCATTAGCTTCAACTAATGTTTTTTTTTTTTTTTCTGTTTTTAGCCCGAAAAACAAAGAGACAGAGGTGATTTACATCCTTTATAAGCAGAATTTTCTGTCAATTTCTGCAGATATAATCAGATCACCAGTTGTGGAGATTGGGTAAAGGCAATATCATCACATACTTTTGACAAGGGCATATTTCTCACTCTCCATCTTTGGCCAGGAAGTTTCCATAGGTTTAGCTACTGCAGGTGCTGTGCCGCTAGAAGTTGCCTGGGTTACATTCACCTGCGAGATTTATAATGTCTTGATGAATAATCATTGTGTAAGTTGCAGATATCGACCTTTTCTATTTATAGTGTAACATACCACCCAACACTCTTTTTGACAGCCAGGGGTTTTGTGTTGATGTTATCATGGGGTCTCTTCATTTGCTATGCACAATAACAGATGAGGGATCCAAATATTTCCATCTCGCCCGCCCTTTTTGGTTGGCGGGGGAGCGAATTTCCTGGAATAACATGCAGGAGGACGGATGGGCAACTACTTGAAGGTAAATGGAGAAACAAGGACACGAATCAACTCAAGGGAAAATCCAAGAAGAGTGGACATTAGAAGTAGGGCACCGCAGGCTTTTTTACTGGAACTGTAACCTTACTAATAATACGTCTTGCAGAATCGAAGGACGCAAACTACCCTACCATGGCAGTGCAATTGAAAATGCCTGGATCATTGGAGTTCATAAGCTCCCTTTGTGCTGAAAGACGAAATCTACCAATAAATAATATTTAATCTTATTGCTATCAGTACTCCAAAAGTATTACATATTCTCTACTATATGGCTCTTCCTCTTTTCCCATAAAAGGCACATCGTAAATTTTCCCCCTCCCCTTGAAGAGAAGATACTTACTTCTTCTTGAATGGAAGGAAGCTTTCGATGCTTAGCATTATCCTTTGGAACAGCCTCATCATTCTGCACCTATTAAACAAAAACCCAGTAAGGTTATTTCCTCAATCTCGGAGCTCGTAGCAGGATGACAGAAATAATTGAAATTTATGCATTGACTGTATCACCTTCTGACAAGCCTCATCCTCCCTTATTGTCTTCTCGACATCGCAGTGGTTAAATTTCTTACATCTGGCTTTACCATTCTGCACCATCTGCATATCGAAAAGGATGCAAACTTCCATTAGAGAATTGAACTCTGATCAAGATAGCACTGGCAACATAGTTAACTATGGCAAAAGCATCTGCAGAGTGACGTAGAACCTTTAGAATTTCGGGGTCCTTCCAGGGGCCCTTGTCAGAACGCATACAACCTCCTTGGTCAGCACAAGTGCAGGTGCCTCCCAAAAATTCAGGCAGCTCACTGATTCAAAGCCAGGCCAAAGGTACGTGTAAATCCCATCCGAGACAACAAAGCAGTCATCAGAATACTACTATTATTATTTTTTCAGTATGCTTGGACAAAATATAAGGCTCGATGTCTTAGATGCTAAAGACTCGAAACCTTTGATATGACAGGAAGAACCATTAGAAAACTTACCTAGTGTCAATTACTTCAAGCAATTTGCTCTGGTACTTGTTACCCAGAACCTGTCAAATGTCAAAGTTTAGCTTAACTTTTGATTGGAAGTTATGCTCAATGCAGGGAAAAAGGGGAAAGAAAATGATGCAAGATTACCTGTATCTTGGCTGTGGTCTTTGGGTCAAGGAAACCCTTGATAGTATTCCACAAAAGCCTAAAACCAGAACCAGCATTGATGATAAACATACGATTTAGGGTCTGCAATAAACACAAATTTGAGCACACCGGTGATTAATAGAAGCAAGACAGTGAATTTTTTTCCTTCTTTTGTGTTTTTTCCCCCTGTTTTTTAGGGGTGGGGAGGAACATGAGGCATGGAATGTACCTCAGGATAATTATCACCGTCAATTTTCTGGAGGGACGCGATCAGGTCCCTGGCAGCCTTGTTGAATTGTTTAAGCCCCTGTAAAAATGATCAGATAGAGGACCATTTTAGGTGAACTCCTCAACAATTGTCGGAACATAAATAGAGCCACCGTAGTCGTAAAGGCAATTGACAGTTAGCTGAAAGGTCAGCATTGAGCTTATCTGAACAATTAGTGTTCTCCATAAATCAAATTTGTAGAGATTGTCATGTACTGCACTATTGGTTAGTTTTTACATACCACTCCGGATACATCCAATATGGTTGTACTTTGATCAATGTGCTTCTTGGCAGCAATCGAACAAGCTGGAAACTTAAGAGTGAAGGTCTTCTCAAACTCCTGAACATGGTACTTCACATATCTGTCCATAGTTGTCACCTGCATCAGCTTTGTAGCGTCTACTTTGCCGAGAAGCTCTATGTAAACTGGTCGTCCATCCTTGTCCACTCCGTGATTTCCTTGAGGATAGTACTCCCGGACTTCGTTATGTTCATTGAAATTAAAATCCTATTGCAAAAGAATATGACAGTAGATGCTTGTTAGATTTCCAGAATCATGCAAGAATGCTTAACTTGAGCTCCAAAGTCATAGATAAGCACCTCCATGATGGCATCAGCTCCGAATTCCTTCCTCCATTGTAGCATATCACTCCACATTTGTTTTGTCTTCTCAAGATCAAATTTTCTCGCCCTCAGAAATCTGTGCAACAAACAAACTCTAAGCCAAACTATACATATACTCGTTGTAAGATTGACAAAATCTCTGACAGGGAAATCACCCTTCATCGCAACAAACAAGGCTCAAGAGGAGATCAGAAAACCCAGAAATCGGGTTGCAAATAATCCTGAATGTTGCTGTTCTTAATATACCTGAGCATAGTGTGATAATCATCATGCGTTGCAGGTAACTTGTCTTCCGACATGAGAGCTTGGCGTAGAGATTCAACAGATTGCGCCTCCTCAGCATCATGAATATCATCAAAGTCGATGGAATTCACTTTACTACTGCTCCTCCTCCTCCTCTGGAATGAATTCTTGAACTTAGAAGAGGCATTAATCGCTTTCTTCTTCAAAGACCCCATCGCAGTCTTCTTCTCATCCTCTACATTATCCATACCAGCAGCTGCATAATCATACACAAAATAACCTCCTTGTATTACAAAACTTATTCAAGGCCTTCATATGCATATTCATGAAATCACCATTATGATTCACAAAACTACACATTGAAAAAAAAATTACCTGGGTTTGCTGGTCGAGCATCGACCATGGTGACCCTAAGATCAGATAATGTGAAGGAGGCTCCGTGATTGATCCAAGAGTTGAGGCAGAAGGAAGGAAATATCAGACAATAGAAGATTCGAGAAGCCGCAATTAAAGGCCTGTTGGTGAGGGGCGAAAAAGGAAATTTGAGAGTTAGAAAATAAGAAATCAATAAATTGGGCATTCATTTGCCAATTATGAAATGAAACCATAAAATTCAATGGCGTTGATAATTAATTTAAAGGGAAATTAAGAGTGAGAACATGTATGAAGGAATTAAAAACAAAACGAAAGCGATTTGAAAAAACAAGAACATAATGGCTAATGCAGGAGGGTAGCATAATTGAACAGGAGAGACAGAGAGAGGGGAAATTATTACGAGTATATAATGTTAAAAAACGAAACGGCTCCTGAGAATCTAGGTCATCTTCTCAATAATGGGTAATCATAGAAGAAACGATCATCAGAACATGCATATTTCGGTTCAATAATGGAACAATCAGAGAGAGAGAGAGAGAGAGAGAGAGAGTTTACCTCTGGCAAAAACTTGCAAATTGGAAAAGGGGAGAGAGAAGAGTATAAATGACCAAAAATGGCGAAGAACAGATTTGGCGACGAAGTCGTAGCTGCCATCTTCGAAGGATGTTCGGAAAAGCTGAGAGAGAGAAGTTGCTGGCGTATGATCGACGAGGCGTTTGAATCGGAGAAACAGCTCAACTCTCTCTCTCCCCCTCGATCGCCTCGTCCTCAAGCTTGGCTACCAAAGTGCTAAAAATGTGCCGCGCCCAAATGATTTTGTTTCAGTGGGAAATCAACAATTTTTTTCATGGGCCTCCAAGCCTATTTGTGAGCCCCTCGTAGCCCCATCGTAACAGATCTTTCCTTTTTCTTAAAAGGGTTTTGGGCGATTATATTTATAACATTGACCGTAAGTGTACTGTATTTTAAGGGTTTTTATTGTCTTCAAATTATACCACTTATTTTTTAAATGGTTATATATCATATTTTAGTTTAAAATTGTCTAAAAGTAATTGGTTTAATTTAGAGATGATAAATAACTCTAAAGTATCCGGATGGTCAATGTTACAATATTGTATATAATCGTCAAAATTCACCTAAAATACGGTTTATTTTAATCCAATAACCCATAATAACAATAACACCTTTTTTGACAATTTTACAATTCTTTTCTTTTTAATCAAATATAAATGCCACTTCATGAATGATATTTTTTTATGAAATTAATCTCGATTGTGGTTGAAGTTGAATACTTAAGTATTCCGATTATATTTTATTTGTCTCAATTTTTTCCAAATTAGACAGTGTTAGAAAGATAATTATCTGTTAACTAAAGTTATTAACTGAATAGACAAGCAAAAATTTAGAATTGATGTGTTCAGTAATTGTGAAAGTACTTATATTCAATTTGTTATTTCATAAAGCTAAATAAGTCCTTTTAATTCATTTTAAGTATACTGTTTACAGTAAAATTTTATCACCAGAAAAATGACTGAAAAATCACATATTATGTGTGATCCATATAGTTTATCTCTTAACTATGCTGTCACCCCTTCTAGTTCACTGATGGTGTTCTTCTCAGACAAAATTACATCATCAGGTTGCATCTTTGTTCCTTCAGATTTCTTCATCTTGAGTAGATCAATAACTTCTCGAAGAGCGATCTCGGGATCCTCACTTCTGAGTATCTCCTCAGCAACTTGTGCAGCAGTTATGTTGACATTTACAATCAAACTCTCAATCTCTTTGAAGAGAAGGGGATGATCATCGTCTGAAACACCCAAGTAATTCGATGCGAGGATTTTAAACCCAGGCATTGTCAAGTAGGACATGTGTATGTGCATGTCCATGCGCCCAGGCCGAAGCAGAGCAGGATCCAATTTATCCTTTTGGTTGGTCGTGAATATTATGATTCTTTGTCAGGTTACCTTGAGACGGTTGGCAAAATTGCTAAGCTTAGAGCACAAGTACTTCTCACACGCGTCAAAGACTTGGTTATGATTGTAGTACCCTTCCAGCTTATCGGATTGCTCGACCACCAAGGTGAACAATGAAGGGGACGACTTTGATTTGTTGAACCATTGCTCGAGCTTTTCGTAGAGGTAGTCTTGAACGCGTTGGGGTACGATTTGATTGAAAGCTTGTTGGAGAAGAGTCATGAAGGTGGTTATGGTTGCGTAGGCTGAGAAGAGGGTTGCCATTGAAGGCAAGCCTGACCGAGAGCTCATCATGGCTTCAAAGTACCTGTATGGTTATGAAGGCAAAGGCAATCCAACCCTTAGTTATATATATAGAGCCTTGGTAGGAGATGCTATGTGTACTTCTAGGAATTTTCTAAGAGGAAGACGCCAATATTAATTAGGTTTCATATGTACTTTTGAAAACCCTCCAACTTGACCGCAATGAAGGCGACATCAAAAGTAGAAGGAAACGACCAGAAAATAGAACAGGAAATGTAGAGACCAAACTTATCTACTCAATCGGCAGCTCTATTTTCTTCTCTAAAATGATAAGCACCCAGTTGCAACTTTGTAGAAAACATCGACTATTTTGGATGAGTGACTAGATTTCCCAAGGGACCTGGACGATGCCTTTAATAGCTTTAATGACCACCTGGTTGTCCCCTTCTAATACAATTGCCTTAAAACCGGCCTACACTGCTGTTCTTACCCCGAGTACGCATGGCGAAGCCTCTGCGATCAATACTGTTTACATGTGGAACAAACGTTGTTACTATGTATATAGACGGATTTGATAAATACAATGTTTTGTAGTAAGAGCTAACGTTTGTTACTATTTTAAAATCTTGAAATATTAAAGTTAATTTCAATCTACTATGAAAATCAAACAAATTGACATAATGGGAAAAAGTAACAATCTTAAGAAAACAAATGATTCCAACTCGAAAAACATAGAAATAAATGCAATGAATTTGCACAAGCTGAAAGGACTTTTTCTGGAAGAACTTGGAAATAAGTCTAATGTGATAAACATGCCAAAAAAACTTGGGAATAAGAGAAAAAGAGAGGAACCCATGGACGTGATGTAGCCTTGAATACGACCATTGTATATTTGACAAATTCCTCGTCTTAAAAAAAACCTTACTAATATTGATCGTTGACGTGAAGAATAGCTCGACTCCAAATAGAAAAACACAGTTTATCATACACAGCGAGCTTGTCGTTCTAGAGCTACTCACTGCAACGAAATTTCATCATTGACAACACAAGCCTCATCGTCAGTATTTCAGTCTTGGATGTTTTCATCCTTGGCATTTCCCACCGGACTGCCCCTCGCAGTCTCTTGCTTCTGACTTTGCTCCAATATGATATTCCCTTTTAGCATCTCAATAAGATTAGAAAGAGCAGCGTACTCATTGTCACTGCTACTGCGCATGAGCTCTTCGGCGACTTGAGCTGGAGTCACGTTCGTAGCCTGAATCAGTTGCTCAATCTCCCGGAAAAGGGGTGCTCCCTTTTATATCAAGGTAGTTCGAGGATAGTACCCTGAAAGCCGGCATGGTCAAGTAGGACATGTGAATGTGCATATCCATGCGTCCAGGTCTCAATAGAGCGGGGTCGAGCTTGTCCTTGTGGTTGGTTGTGAAAATTATGATTCCTTCGTCTCCACAGCTGGACCACAGACCATCAATGAAGTTTAGCAATCCTGACAGTGATATCTGCAATGCCAAAATTCACATTATAAGCCCAGAAATTTTTGCTACACTTTTTTGTTTTTTCAATTTTAAGTATATATAGTATAGTACCGGCCAAAATTCAAGAGATAAAAGAAAACCGAACCTAAAACCTAATATACCGTAGTCTCTTAACGGTCCACAATTATAGCACCTTTGTAAGAACTAAAACACATGTGTACAACTTTTGATGTCAAATCAACATTCAGTGTTACTGATATTAGAGACTGATAAAGTCAATATTTCAGGAGCAATTGCACTATATGGAGGGAATAACATGTAGCTCACTGAGCAATCTTTGAAAGTTGTAACTTGTAGCATATGTACTGACCTTTGAATCCTTTTTGGAGTCACTGTCTTTTTGGTAGCATCGTTCCCTTCTTTCCCTTTAGAAGGAGGCGCTCGATGGACCGTTGCGCCCAAGCAATCAATGTCCTCTATGACAAGTATAGACTTGTTGGAGCTAGAAAGCAGCAATCTTAGCAACTATGAGTCACTATGTACACTTGAAAGCTGCAAATCAAAGATGTCGAACTCGAGATAGTTAGCAATGGCAGCTATCAAGCTCGATTTTCCAGTTCCTGGAGGGCCATAGAGCAAATACCCCCTCTTCCAAGCCTTTCCCACCTTCTTGTAAAACTCCTTCCTCTTCATGAACCGATCCACATCATCAATCACTGCCCTTTTCAACTCTGGATCCATAGCCAATACATCAAATGTAAATGGGTGATCAAATTTGACTGATCTCCAGGAGTCGTGTGTAGTAAATCCACCGTAGGTATACAATCTCAGCTCCGTTTTCTTGTCCAACATGTCATCGTAAAACTTAAGTATGGAGGGTATGTAATAGTCAACAATCTTATCCTTATCGTCAGGATCACAGGAGAGTTGAAAAAACTTCTTAGTCTTTTCCTTTGATCCAGAACCAGAATCAGAGCAGCTGGTGGATATGAAAAGCCATTGAAGTTTTACGCCCTCAAAACTCTTCTGAAAGTGTTTCTCCCTCCGCTAACTTGAACGATAGCGAGCCCTTCTGCTCGCTTTGAGACTACGAGCAGTTGATCTGAGCTTACTCGCAAGGTAAACCTCACAAGCTTTAAACAAGTCATTAAATAAGCCAGTAAATTCACCATTTTCATTTCTCTCAATGACGAGGGTGAATTTAGGAGCAGATTTGTTCAACTTGAACCATGCCCCAAGCTTCTTGCTAATGTAAGAGCGTACTAGTTCTGGCACAAATTGATAGTAGAACTGTTTGATTAATGTGATAAATGCTGTAATTGAGGCACAGTAAGAGAATATTGATGCTGTCGAAAATGCCGATGACATGGTTGCTGCTCCTCGGAATGCTTTCATGGCTGCCAAAATTTTAAAGGTAATAGGATAAACAACGAGGATATATATAGAGACTGAAAAATCCAAAGTCTCATATTGATATATATATAGATATATGCAAACCTGTAAATACAGCAACCACCATGATGCGGTAACTATGCTCACTTGCTACTGCAGTGGTCAAGAATACCCACTAAAGTAACAGTAGGAGGAAATACATTCACCACCTGATAGAGAACGGGATGGTCTGATACCAAACTAACAGAGAACTGTTAGATCGGGAGCTCACTCAAATAGATAAAACAAAGTAAAGGAGAGGAAAACATCTCTGTGCATAGCGATAATAATTCATATGATATATGTATGCAATGCAACCTTTCTAATACTAATTTTAATAGAAATAGGAAACTATAATGTTCCTAACAGAATATTAACTAAACACTCAAAACGTAATTTTATTTGGACTCTTTTTTATCTTTTTATCTTCATCTCCATGACCAACAATGAGGAGTGTGCTTTGATCCGAGAAAATTTCACACAAGGAAAAAAGGAAGGCTCTATTTACTCAGCTTTTTTTCTCCCCAGAAAAGCTAATTAAGTGCAATGAAGACAATTATCTTCCAAGTTTCAATCTTTTTCTATTTTCTAAATCCAAAAGAGCAAACAAAATTGATTCTCCTTTTTTTCACATTCGAATAAAAAATATTCTTATATCAAACACATCTATCCTTAGAATTAGAGAACTATATATATATATACTATTCCTGAAAGCTGACATGTTTAAAGCGAAAATAATTTTCGGGGTCATAAAGCTATAGTCATAACCAATAACATTTTGGACAAGTTCTGAGTATATTAGGTTTAAACTCGATTTATTATTTCCGCTGTATTTATATTATCAGCTCATCTTAATTGGAAAAAAATATATAATCTTGATCAAGCTAATGTGTCGCTCAGCCGCTGCATCTGCCTAAAGACAGACAGACAGAACGAGAGAGAAGTTACACAACTTTCCTTGCCTCCATGGACAAATTCAAGTAGAGCTAGAGATGCTTTTTAAAAAAATAAAAACATATATTTAGACGTATAATTTATGAAGCGCAGTAGAATTCATACAGCAGGGTAGAAAAAAACAAGCGATTAAAAAGACAAGATTTCACAGAGAGAGGAGAGAGAAAGAGAGATGATGAAAAAGCGAGAGAGAAAATTTCGCAGAAGTGTAATGTTTTTACCTCATCAACACGTATTGAATTTCAAAGAAGTTAACTAGCATCTAGTTGGTGTGCCAAAATCTTATATTTTAGAAAAGATTGTGTTCACATTGAAAAGTTTGTTGCCTATTTATAATAGATAATGGTTACCTATTAAAATTAGGAATAAGAGTTTTGGCAGGTTTATTTCTTTCCTATTTAAAGCAGGGATGATTTCATTATAAATACCAAGGCAGTTATTATTTTGTGAGATTGGAATATGTCGGATTTGGGAAGATCTCTAGATTTGAGATCGTTCTTATACTCTCTCGTAATAATGAAATCATTGTGCTTATACCGTTCATAGTTTTTCCCGGTTTGGGCTTTCCACGTTAAATTCTTATCTCGCTCATTTTTTTTAATCTCCATCTAATGTTTTGATATTATTTTTGTCATCCTAAATTACTTCCGCATGTTTGATTTAAATTTTATATTTAAAGTGAGATTTAGAATGTGACCAAATTTCTTAACATATATGTATATATATAGATAATTTATTCATACCATTGGGGCACAAACTAGTATGAGTAAATTTCATTGGGGCATACCCAACCCAAAGCTTCTCCCACTCACTAGAAACAAGTTTTGTCAATGAGTAGGGGACCGAATTCGCATCTCGCTTGACATGAGACTAAACACAACTCTTAAAATGACTATTAAACAAAAGCAAATCTTCTACGACTACATCAAACTCACAAAAGAAAGACACCACATTATTAACACTAGAAGTTAATTGTCTATGCTTACGAACTTGAGCATTGCGTCATTCATTAATCTGGGAAAGGATGCACCTTTATGAGTGTGCTGATAAATATCAATAGATTAAGAAATTTTAACACCAAATTATAGATAAGTTTTTTTAATATTTCCTATCAAAATGATCAAGTTTCAATTCAAACTATTAGTATAGAAAATTAAAAGCTTATTTTCCAACAAAACATTCTCCCCTAATCCAAATACACCCTACCCTAAATAACAATAAATTTTAGGCCGACCTTAACATGTCATGGGCCGAAGAAAAATGGGGTATATATTGCTAGCCCAAAATTCGATAATTCATCTCAACCAAGGCCATTAGTGGCAAGCGTGAGGTCCTGGAACAATTGTGCTTTTTCATCCTTGACAACAAAAATGCACAGCGACCATTAGAATGTATGAGTTTCACAAATACTTTATTCTAAATTCCTAAGTGGCAGGAGAAAAACTACTAGTTTATCATTCGAAACCGAGTCACTTCGAGCAATGTTCTTCTTTAACAATCTCAATCTCATCGCTCAGTTCTTCTTCTTGAATAGCCTCATCATTGCCATCTCCGACTTCACAGATCTCCCCAGTTTCTTCTTCTCGATTTTGGTCCAGTATCTTCTGTTTTAGCATTTTGACAAGGTTAGAAAAAGCAACGTGGGCATCGTCACTTCGTATCAGTTCTTCTGCAACTTGCGCTGGAGTGACACTCGCTGCTTCAATCAGTTGTTCAATCTCCCTGAATAGGGGATGTTCTCCAGAGAAATCAAGGTAGGTGGAGGCGAGCGCCCTGAAAGCAGACATGGTCAAGTAGGACATGTGAAGGTGCATATCCATACGTCCGGGCCTCAACAAAGCTGGGTCAAGCTTGTCCTTGTAATTGGTTGTGAAAATTATGATTCTTTCATCTCCACAGCTGGACCACAGACCATCAATGAAGTTTAGCAACCCTGATAGGGTTATCTGTAACAAGAACCACAACTTAAAACCGATGTAACATATTTACAATACCTATTTCTAAATGTCACGGGATGATAATTCATTCAAACTAGTCACCTGTGCAGTGCTAACAAATTATACTCGAAGCTCTTCTTTAGTTTGCTAGTAAACCTTAGAGGTTGCTTGATTTAAGCTTGAAAGAAAGCCAAGTAAGCAAGGGATTAGTATTTCAGAACACTTTACACTAGTCTGGTAGCAAAACAGTTACTTCAGTTGCACTTCTGAAATTTTATAGAACTGTGGTTGGGGAAAGGGTATTAAGGGTTATTCACTGACCTGTCTGCCCTTGTCGATATCATTGCCATGTGGCCCATATCCATCCTTTCCATCATCAAAATGCCTCTGATGAACAGCCGAGCCTAAGCTGCAGTCAATGTCCTCAATAACAAGTATTGACTTATTTTTGGTTGAGAGCAACAATCTTCGCAACACAGAGTCGTTAAGCACAGTTGAGAGCTGCAGATCATAAATGTCGAATCTCAGGTGGTTTGCCATGGCAGCTACCAAGCTGGATTTTCCGGTTCCTGGAGGCCCATATAGCAAGTACCCCCTCTTCCAAGCCCTTCCCACCTTCTTGTAAAACTCCTTCCTTCTCAAGAACCTATCCAGATCATCAATCACTGCACTTTTCTTCTCTGGATCCAGAGCCAGTGCATCAAACGTAAAAGGGTGTTTGAATTTGACTGATTTCCAGCAGCAGGATAAGCCGCCCTCATGGCTATATAATTTCAGTTCCTTCTTTTTCTCCGTCGCCTCCTCATGAAATTTAAGCAAGAAAGGTAAGTAAGAATCAAACACTATTTCCTTCTGATTTGGGTCGAAGGAAAGTTCGAAGAACTTGTTCCCTGGCCGTGATGAATTCTTGCTATCCTCTGCATTATAATCGGATGAATTGTTGTATTCGAACCTCCAATGAAGCTGGACTCCCTCAAACTGCTCCGAGTATTTCTCGCCCTGAGCTAACTTGAAAGCTAAGTAATCCTTCTTATTGTATCGACTCACCTTGAGCCGACTAGCGGTGGTTTTAAGCTTGCTGGAAAGGTAGGTCACACAAGCTTCATAAACTTGGTTAGTCAAGTCATAATCACCATCCTCAAACTCCTCGATGATCAAGGTGAATAACGAAGTGGACGAACCAGACTTGGTAAACCATTCTTCAAGCTTCTGGTTAATGTAGCTGCGTATTTGTTTTGGCACAAACTGACGGTAGAATTGCTCGATTAATGTGACGAAAGCTGTGAGTGACGCATAGGCAGAGAACAATGATGCTGTCGAAAACACTGGCATGGTTGCTAGTCCTCCAAAAGGATTCATGGCTGCTCAAGTTCTGCAAATATGTAGCTCAAACAAATGAACGATAAGGCATATAAACAGATAGAAAAGAATCTAGCATCACACAAGCGTGTTAGGCAACATGGATGATCTCTAGGACATTCTGGAAGAGGGTGTTATACAATTTTAGTTCCTTCCATGCAACTTCTCCAAAGTGTTGTCGGGAAAGTAAAAGGTCACTTTGCAGGAAACAAAGTTTGCCTGGAACATAGGGGCCGAGTGAAACAAATAAGGTTGTGGTCAAGACTGTCAGATAAAGTATACAGCAACAATCAGGAAGTTCCAAGTCAGCTGTGCAAGCAACATAGATAGAAGAAAATGGCCTAGTTAACCAAGATTGGTCAGTGTGTCTTGTAGAACAGAGAAAGCTTTACACCCCATTCACAAAAGTTAACTTATAGAGTGGAATTCAAACATTCCAAAGCATCCAAAATGTGGCATTTTTCAGTTTGTTTTCTACAGCGGAGAAAATTACAGTAGATTCTTCACTCCAAATTTAGCATTTTGTGGAGACAGTGTGAACGCAATGCAGGCATTTGGGAAATGGATTATGCACTACCATCTAAAGAAGTCCAACATCTGGCTGGTGCAGTTAAAAGCACTCATGCTTGGGATGGAGGGAAATTATCCAAACTAGGGATGAATTCTTCGAATTTCAGATGATCACAACAGATCAAAACTGTGGGTTATAAGCACCTTTACTGACTCAATTTTGAGCAATAAGTATTATTACCATCAGAAAAGGAAGACAGAACAAAGCATGGAGCAAGATTATCCAGGACTCATCGACTTCACCAAGACACTGCTTTGTAGATTGGTCAATTGTGCAGAAGAAATTGTTCACTGAAGATGGTATGCTGTGTTGTTTAGCAAATAGGAAACCAAGTGCCAATTTGTCAGCTAGAGGAAGAGACTCACACTTGTGTTTCTTCAAGTGAAAATTATCTCAAGAGGTAGAGCACTCAATCCTTGACTGGCTAGGCTTGAAAGAAGCTGTAGTCCTGCTTGCTTGATCGTTGAAGCAAGCAGGACTACCAGATAGCAAGCGGGACTATGGGATATGCCAGAGGAAAACAACACCAGAACAAGAGCTTGGAGAGGACATTCACACGGGTGCCAATGACAGC
Source organism: Talinum fruticosum (assembly GCA_021018815.1). Taxonomy (NCBI): domain Eukaryota; kingdom Viridiplantae; phylum Streptophyta; class Magnoliopsida; order Caryophyllales; family Talinaceae; genus Talinum; species Talinum fruticosum. The sequence goes on from JAITYX010000021.1 coordinate 1,925,860, forward strand.
ACTAGGTCAAAGAATAAAGTTCACAGTAAAGTGAGTGCACCAGGGGACAGGGGCCTGCGAAACCACCTCCTGCCTGGGTGTGCCCAGGTATGTACTGTATAAGGACTACTCATACCTATCTGCACCTCTTGGAGTGATGAAAAAATGAAATATACAAACCTACACAACCACCAATCCGCCCTCTCCCCCTGCCCCCAACAAAAAAAAAACAGAAACAAAAAGAAAGAGTTTAGAAATTTATAGCACATAATTCAAGAAGATTACAATGCAAAGGATCTAAAATGCATCATTGCCGCCAGATCTCATTTATTTAGTCCAACTATAATTACTTTTAAAAGGCACAAATATAATTTCACAATGAGATGCCACCTCAAATGGGACCTATCTAGGATATCATAAATCCATCAAAGGATGTTGGGATTCCACCTTACAAGGAAGGTGGTTCAGAATCCTAGTATAGTATTGGGAGTTTCTCTCCCCTTGCCTTGCCCCCACCAGGATATCCTTATGGGACATGAGGTCCTAGATAGGTTATCTTACAATTCCCTCTAGCCAAAAAGAATAAGGCAGGACCACATAAGATGCAAGTGTAAATAATAAAGCAATGAACTTTACTAATACTTCCCTGGTTATACATTAAACTCTCCTTATTTGGCTATTTCCTCCCGGTGGAACCTATCTTTGTCCCTCTTTTAGTTCCAAGAGAGGCACATAAGCAAATGGGAATTGAATCTTCAACCTCATAATAAGAGGATGATGCTCCTAATTTCTAGAGTAGCACTTCTCCATCCCTAAAAGAACCCTTTCCTGGGTATTAGTCCTCCCTGTTTCCAGATAACTCTGTTAGCGTTGGGATGTTCCAAAATATCACCCATCTCCATGAGCTTTCACGCTAATTTTTCCCTGTAATTGTTGTTGAGGCTACTCATTAACAGGAAAAATTGGACCCAGGCGTAACTAGCTCACAAAGTTGGAGCTGAATGTAGGTATAACACTAGTATGGCTGCAGATCCTACTTTGGTATCGGGATCAATTCGTATATATACAGGCGTTGTGATAGCCCACCCGGTTCAATTTGGAGGACAAATTACTCTGTAAACACTCAAGGTTTTCAGACAAATGCATATGTTCAAAAGGGCCGATTAAGAGAAGGCACAACTGTATAGCGCCAACTTATTTACAGAACATATCATTGCAATATTGAAGCACTTCATCGAAAATAAAGAAACCAAGAAAGACTCAACTCATAAAGAAGTATACAGAACAGTAGGGCACTCACCTTCAGATTACTCTTCACCCCTGTTTGTTAATACGTATTGCCTCGTCTAGAGAGAGAGAGAGAGTGTGTGATATAGAGAGGAGAGAGATGAGCAGTGAGCTACACCATTTTCTTAGCTATGAAGCAGAAAAGCATTTGTTTTATGCAGTAGGGTGTTCAACTTGATCTGTGGAGTTGAGACAGAAGGCTCCCTTTGAACAGAGAAAGGACAAGGATAAAAAGACAACGATCTCAAAAGTCGTGAATATACTTGGTAACCCTTTATAAAAGTGTGAAGAAAGAGCATATGAAAAGCAAATGAAAGTTCTCTGAAAGTAAGGCATAGAGAAAGCCAGCTCTGGGGAGCCCACAACTTTGGAGTTCTATGATTGCTGCCGCTACAGTTTACTTGGTTCATGAACCATCAATCCCATAATACTAGTTTACCCTCCAATTTTCCTTGTCATTTTTGTCAGAGCATTCCCACCGCATCAAAGGGGCCCAAAAAAGGCTCATAAAGAAAACAAAAATTAAAAACTTATTCACAGAAGCCAGTAAGATTGCAACTAGAATAAGTTCGCAAAATAAGCGACTTTGTGCTAATAAAACTATATATATTATGACCCTAGGCTATTTGTATCAAAGGAGATGCAATTGCATTCTTACCTTGAACTTTCTCCTCATTGTGTCCTGTCTTCGTTGATCACTGCTTTGTATCATCTTATATGCTTGTTTGGGCAGCTTTCTGCTATCATCTAGAGAGACAACGAACTGCTTTTCACTATCATCTTCCCAATTTTTCGAAATCATATTATCACTGCACAATTCAGAAGAACAGTAACCATCAACAATGCCGGCTATTATGATGTGCCTATTACTTGAAGATCTTCAGCTATTACAACTATCGCCACAAACCCCTCCTTCTCCCCTCACTCCCACAAAAATATTAAAAAAATTGAGTGCTCCTCCTACACAGTACACAACTATATCTATTACATTAAAATTTGGTAACTAATAAACAAATGTATACTCTATAGACCTCCAAAAGGCACACCACACAACATGATTGTGACTGATGCATTAGTTCTAAAAGGTTTATTAGAAAATTGAAGTCCGTAACACATTTAAGAATGGGCTACAGATCATCAGTAATTGCCTATGGCATGAACATAGAGTTCGAATGGTTTCCACCGTGAGATGTGCATGTGTTTCAATGGGTGGTCACTTGGATCTTCGAAGAAGTGAACCTGTCCCTTACATGATAAAGAATACCTTCCACAAAGCATCACAAAGAATTTTTATGAGAACTAATAGAATCCTGCACCTCTACATCACCTAGAACTTGTCAAGATCTCCTTTTGTGCAGATACTTGAAAGCCATCGCAGATATTACCAGGACAGAGCAGTAAAAAATGCTCCCTGAATTTCTTGAAGTAGAAGATTGCATGATGCAGAGATAGAAGACACAATGAAACAGAAAGGCTACCGGAAAAGGAAAAGGAGAAGATCATATGAAACAAAGACTAATTAACATGCGCCCACAAAGATATACCAATGAACAACAGAAGGCACCATCGAATAACATAGCTTTTCGACTTGCATATAATATCGATATTGCTTTTCTAATGATCCTACCGTCCTGGATTTCTCAAATACTCCAGTTCATGACCGAAGCCAATTCCATGATTTACACAGAATAGCATCCAGAAGGCAGAGGGTACAGCAGCTAGAAGGCGAAATTTTCATTAATTTCAGCAACATTATTTAGCAATTCTCATTGAAAATCACAAACTTTCTAGCACAACAAATCTATTTACAGCCAAAAACTCAAGCTACAGCTAATATCAATCAGAAGGGAAAAGGGACGTACATTGACAATTTCCCATTCATAATTCCTCTCTATAAGAAGATGAGTGAATTAAGCGAATTTCAGACCATTAATGACGGAATTTGCGACAATATGGCATTGCACAAAGGTACAAATGAAGCTTGCTTTGTTTAGCTCCGACGGAGAGGAAAAATACATGCACAACGGCACAATCTCCTTGGCACTATGTAATGCAGAATAAGGAACAGTAGCATAATTCTGTTCTTCTAATCCGCCGGATCCCCTATGTCCAAAAGAAGCCACAAGAGATGCTACCCCTCAAAACAAGAAATAAAGAGCATTATTCAATTTTAAGATCAAATGACTCAATTATGGAGTAGTTTATCCTACTTCAATTCAGAAGCGAATCCTCTGAAAAAGTCATAAAAGTAATGCACAAAGAAACAAAAGTAATTCTTTCAAAAAAAAAAAAAAAGAAACACAAGTGATTAGGAGAAAGAATGAGCATAGGCATACAAGATGTCATACTTCAACCCGAGTATATCACCACAAAAGAAAGACGCAATGCAAACCAAATAGGGTTTTGATTCTCGTACTCTTTGTCGTCGTTGATTCTGGTTGTCGCTATTTCCCCAACTGTCACCCCTCTTCGGAATGTTAGCTCTCCCCGCATTTTCCACTCCCTCTAATTACACTCAACGCGATCCGCAGCCAGTCAACATACTAATCTATCCGACTACTGATGCCAGTGTCGTCTAATAAACTCAATTCTCAAATCGATTAAAAAAATCCGCTCTTAGCGTAGTCCGGTGGCCGGAGAGAGAAACAGAGAGCGGGAGAGAGAGAGAGAGATTGACAGAGACAGGGATCCTCTGATTCGGAAGGCGGGATAGCGGTTGGCAGAGCGGGAGGATAAATAAGGAGATGTATATTACTGGATATATGGCCCATGGGACGAAGGCTTAGCCCACTTAAGCACATTATGGCCCTTGTTCGGAGTACCGCTCACAGAGTCCATAAATATTTTATTGGTTTTTTATACCCGTTAGACAACAATGTTACACAAATTACGGACTGTATGATTAGTATATATTAAATTATTTATTTTAATTTTTTAAAATTTATTTCATTTTTTTCATAAAAAATATATTTTCTTTCTTTAAATACGACATACTATCTGATCCAAATCTATGATATAAGTACTATAACCACAAACAATTGCAATTTGAGTCAATACTTTATATAGTAGATAAGAGAACAAAAATATAACCGTATATCAATGTTTTAGTAAAAAATGACTAAATTTTTTTTTATAAATATTTAATTAATATACAGAAGGAATTAATTAATCCTTATTACTTTAAAGAGCTCTAAGATTTTCAATCCTCTTCTAAATTTTTGACCGATGCACCTTCTCTCTCCCCATCTTGGACACCAGACTCATTTACCATTCCACCACCATTGGCACCATCCTTGACTAGGTCATTTTCCCTGATCTTCACCCTGAGAAAGTCAACTAAGCCTCCCATGGCAGCATCAGGTTCATCGTGCTTGATCAGCTGCTCGGCCACTTCAGCCGGGGTGACTCGGGCTGCCTCAATCAACCCCTCAATCTCCCTAAACAGCTCATGTCTCTTGACCCCAAGGTAGTTCCTCGCGAGCACCTCAAATCCGCTAGGTGTGCAGTAAGACATGTGGATGTGCATGTCCATCCGCCCGGGGCGTAGCAAAGCCGGGTCTAACTTGCCTTTGTGGTTTGTGGTGAATATTATGATCTTCTCGTCCCCACAACTTGACCATAAACCATCTATAAAATTTAGGAGTCCGGACAACGTCACATGTGGTTGATTATCGTCATCATCACTAGTATTTCCTCCAGCATTCTTGGCTTCCCGGTCTTTGAACTCGACCGAGCAGTCAATGTCCTCCACTATTATTATGGATCGGTTCCGGGTGCCAACCAAAATCTTCCGGAGGTCCGAATCACACCTCACCTCGCTCAATTCCAAGTCGTAGATGTCGAAGTTCAAGTAATTAGCCATGGCCGCGATCAAGCTGGACTTGCCGGTACCAGGAGGGCCATAAAGCAAGTAGCCCCGCTTCCAGGCCTTTCCAACCCGGCGATAGTACTCCTTCCTTTCCACGAACCTATCCAAGTCATCAATGATCATCTTCTTGAGCTCCGAGTCCATGGCTAGAGTCTCAAACGTGGCCGGGTGGTTGAGGTTGATGGAGGTCCATGCATCAGCCGGGGCTCCGTACAAATTGCAAAAATCAACGGTGAAAAGCTTGATAGTCTTGTTCTGTTGCTTCAACGCCGTAGCCCGGTTTACTACGTGGGAGAGGTACTTCTCCAGGGCTAAGTCCTTGTTCCTTTTATGGAAGGTGAGGTGGTAAGCTCGGAGCTCGTGTCCCATGGAGCTCATGTCACGTGGGTTGTACTTTCTCCTACTCGCCTCCACGTGGTGGCAATGTAGGACCCACGTGAACTTGACTTCCTCAAACTCGTCCACAACCTCCTCGTTCTGGTCCACCGCCACCTGGATGGACTTCTCGGACTCAGGCTTGCTGACCCGGAGGCGGTGGGCCGAGGAAGAGGAGGGAGAGGATTTGGTGAGCGTGCCGAGGTAGAGCTCGGCAGCCTCGAAGATCTGATTACTCTCGAGGCCGTCGAACTCGTTGATGATCAAGGTGATCTCGGAGGAGAAACGCCTAGTAAAGAAAGATTTGACGGTGGAGAAGAGGTAGTCGTGGATCTCAGGAGGGAGGAAGTCGTTGATGATAGTGCGAGCCACCATTGTAGCGGCCGCCACCGAGCCTATAGTTGAGATGACTGATTTTGCTGTTGCCATTCCGTTGTCAATTTGCACCATATTGCAAATACGTAAGGAATGTTCTTAGCTTTTTCTTCTTATGCAGTGAGAGAAGAGAAGATAATGTAGTTGGATGAAAGGAGTTCCGACTGACTCTGAAAAATGGGTTCACATCCAAGAGCTTCCACCACCACCTCCTCCTCCAGCATCTGATGAACCTGAGCCTTTTGAGCCTTCCATTAACGCCTCAAAATTTTAAAATAGCTTATTCACTCCCATTATAGGATATACCTGACCCTATGAGAAATTACAAGTTTCTCATAGTTAAGTGGGTGAGAAAGGAGGTAGCTGATAAAGATGAGAACTGAATTTGGGTTGAGTTGAGGGAGCTTTTTATAGTAAAATTGAGTCTACGCGTTTGCTGACTATGGTGGTTGACAAGATGTAGAACGAGTTAAACAATATTGACGCATAAAGTTCAACAAGAATGAGTCTTCTGGAAAAAGTATTTAGGACGCAATATGAAAAAGTAGCGTACCATTCTTATAATGTAGATTTATAAGTTTTTAACTCTTTTTTATACTTTGTTTCATTAGAGTTAAATTACTATCGGTTCATACAAAGCTTAAACCGAGTCTAAGGATTAATTTTTATATAATTAATCATATTATTATTATTATCATATATAGTAATCTTAGTCGATTGCACATTAAGAATAAAACTTATAAATGTTTTTAGTAATATCCACATAAATTACCGTGTTTAATAGAAGAAAATTTATCGTGCCAATTGAACAACACACTATCCGTTATCGGGGATATGCAATACAACATTGATTCTTCTTGGTTCGAACCCAAATAAAAGGTATGAACGATTGACAAAAAGAGACTGAAACTTGATGGAAGCTACACAGAAGTTTCTTTTTATTGCTTGAATTTCATGCGAAAGTGGAAATGTATGCACGTTCATACTTGGAAGCCACGGAATAGAAAGTGTAACGACTTGGGCTCCAAGTACTAAATACTACCTGATTTTCTATTGTTTCGGCTAGAATCCGCAATCTCTCTCAATCATGGAATTATTTAAGTTTCCGGTGAAAGTTTCGTCTGTCAACCAATAGCTCGAGCAGCTAAGACAGTGGGACAAATAAAAGTTTTTGTCTTAAATGATCAGTCTCATTGTATATAATTATTGCTTGAGAAAGGGTTATCTAATACTTGTATTACTTATTATTTTATTTTTTTTAAAAACAAAACATGTGTTTTTGAAGTATTATAGTGTGGATACAAGTACAGAAGATGAAGATGAGGGTGGTTGATAGAAGTCCCAAGATCACATCACATGATGGAGCATGGGGGAACAGGATCTCGTGGCCAGTCCACGAGAATGACAGGCCCGCACAATCCGCATGGACCTGGGCATGAACATGAGCATGGTTTTTTCTTATCGGGCTCGGGATCCTTGTTCTTGACTTCGGGCTTCGGTTTTGGTGGAGGCCCAACACTCAAATTGGGCCGATTTCCCGGATTTCCTGATTCGCATTATTATGTCATACGGGTCCGCTTCACCTACCACCGTTAACGTCCCTTTCGCCATGTCTGCCCATATCTTGTCCACTCCTGAGTTCCCCAAAACAAACACTTCGTTAATTAGTGCGAAATAATCATTGTTCCTTACAAGCTTAGTTTGAGGAGCTCCGCATGGACTGGACTACGATTGAAATTTACTAAAACAATAGCAATAGTGTCACTCAATCCTCGTGAATCCCGATTTTTACAGAATTTTAAGGAATTTAGATGTGAACAGTCTTATATATATAAGTTGATCAGCCGCACAATCGGTTAATGGTAGATAAGTGAATGGGTTGGTCAAACTCAATTGGATATGCCATCCTATTACTACTCTAAGCCTAGCCACGATTTCATGGGTTATCACCTCTAGCAAGGAACACATGAAATGGGGGATAGCGAGATAAAAGGAAGGGAAAAACTTTCATGCCTTGGGGTGAAATTCAAACACATATCTCTTGCATAAAAGATGAGATTCCTTCCATTAGGCCGCGCCTCTAATGACACCAAAACAAACAAGGGAGAGGGGGTTAATTAAGTAATGACATACCAGGAAGATCAGAAACAGCTTTGAAGTGCTGTTGCTTGCACTTATCACAAGACATCTCAACCTTCAAAACAGTCTGTTGCGCCATTGTTTTTGCTTCAAAGACTATAACGAACGAGATCTTGGAGAATTAAAAAGGGATCAGAATTTTCATCAAATATAAGGAAGATATGATCACAAGCATACTTTTTGTGTTTGGTGTAACGACTCACTTGGGCATCTTCCCCATCGTTCCAAAATAAACTCTTACTCTATGACTCTGCAAAATTATATAACATTAAATGTCAATTTTTGGACTCACCAAACCTACAAAGACATTCAAAGAATATATTTCATGTCAATGGGATTTATTCAGTTGACATTTTTATGTGTTGGTTGAAGAACAAGTTCATGGAGATCAATGAGGGACTCAGGGAGGCCGTTCGGATTTATATTATTTTCAATGGCATTATATTTTTATGTTTTTTATTTTCTTTTATATTCGTTCGTTTCTTATTTTGACAACTTATTTATGTTCGTTTATAGTCTTTATGTTCGTTTATGTTCATTTCTACTCTTTTATGTTCGTTTATGTTTTTTTCTGTTTATGTTTATATTTATGTCCGTTTTGTATGTATGTTCGAATATGCCCATAATAAGGGTCTGTTGGACTTTACATACAAAACGCACATCAAAATAAGCATAAAAGAGTATAAAAGAATATAAAAGAGTACAAATGAACATAAACGAATATAAAAGAATATAAACAAACATAAATATAAATAAATTTTATTTTTCATATAATTTCGAGCAAAACCTTATATATGTAGGCTAAAGAAAACGGAGTACGATAAAATTATGTATTGATGGTTATAAAATCTAATATATTTACGAGTCCATATTGGAGAGGTAGAATGTATGCACATAAAGTATCTATTTTAACTTCGTTGGAGCAGTGAGCGTTGAGATAGAGAGGGAGGAGGAGGAGGAGGAGGAGGTAGATGAGGTGATGAAATTGAGTGGTAAATGTGATGAGACGTAAGGGGGTTTCTTGTCAATCAAGATAAATAATATTTATTTGACGTACCTTTGACCACCACAACAATAGCCTGGTCTCTACCAGTAGCTTTGCATAATATATATAATACACGTGCAATACGATCCAACCTACGTACGTGCGTCTAACCCATTTGGATTTTCTTTCTCTGTCACAAGTACCAGCAGGCCACTGCCCCCCCTTACTAGGTCAAATATATCAACTGATCAAGTCTCAACCTTCTCCTCAGATCTCTCTGTCTTCCGGGAATGAATTATTGAACCCATCAATTACGGTCATGTTGATTTTGGCGAGTGTTTAGCGTACAGTTAGTGTAATTTAGTAACGGATAGAAATACTTATTATAAAACATATGAATCGTTTCAGCCGCAGTTAGAAATAATATTTAGATTCAAGAACAGTGATTACCTAGTAGTATAATGGCGGACATGTGAGGAACGATAGTTTGGGGTCCAAAGGGGCAAAAGAGTGTTTATAGCTTTTCTACATGAATTGACCTTAAATTACAAAAATATTCATAATGCCTATCGTTTTGCAACCCCATTCACTAATTTATGAAATTTAATTAATAAAGTTTATTACAAAATGCTTTAATTAATAGCTCCATCATGGTTGGCTCCATCAAAAGGAATCAAATACCTTCATATATATATATATATTAAACTCTCACTAAAGCGATTAAAAACGAGATTCATGTACCTTGAAAAATTCAGACACTCATTCAAAATACACGATGTTTTCTTTGAATGTATAATCATGTTCTTCTTCATCATACGCTCAAAGAAGGAAATCGGATTGCGGATTGAGTGACCAAATTTGGTCTTTATATTTCTTTTTCCTTAACTTGGTTGTTCATTCTTTCTTTTTATTTTAATGGAGGACAATTTAGGTAGAACCCTCATGAGAACGGCTACCAGTTAATTGTTTTGCTTATCGTTCCAAAATATAAATATACTATGTATGGCCCAATTTTATTGGACAGAAACACATCAAACATGGAGTGGCATAGATTTATCCATTAGACACTTTTGTCAAGCTTTTGTACGAAAAAGTATAAAAATGAAATCTTTCTTAATCTTTTAATTAAGCTTTTGTTTGCACTAAGCTTAATTTTTTTAGATTAATTAAAGAAGTGGGCACAGAGAATTTTGAGATTAATTTGCTTTTCCAAGCCAGTGGGACCTCGAAATTGTCATATTAATAGTACTTTGGATAAAAAGGACAAATTTTAAATGAAAAACAAAGTATTACTCCTTGGGAGATGATTTTTATTTTAAACTACTGTTAATAATTTGTTTTCTTCAAAGAATGTTCATGTGCCTCCTTCTAAAAACTTGCTCCTTCAACAAAATTAAAATGATAAACAATATATCAAGAGTGAGGGAGCTTTTTTTTTTTTTGGCCAATGGTGTCCCCCGATCGTTAGCAAAAAAATTATAATTTATGTTTAAAAATTCTTACAAATTTAACTATGATAATAAATAAGAACATAGTTGTAAAAGAGAATAATATTTATAAAATTTAAAAATATTAAAAATAATTATTAAATAAATTTTTTAATTTCGCCCTATATATAGAGTAACATAATAAATAAGAGTACTGAACAAATAAATAAAACACAAGAAAATGTTGGTGTTATATATGGCGCATCACTTCTCCGATAAATGAAGAATATGAGAAAAAGATTTTATATATATATGACAACGAGGTAGGACGATATTTGAGGTATAGCATGCATTATCGTAATCTTATTGGTTGATTTTGCATAAACACCACATAAAGACTTCATCAAATACAACAATGAGACCTAATTAATGCATTTATCACTTAAATCATGTAATGTTAGAAGATAGTTTTCTAGATCATATAATATTAGGAGATAATGTTGCGTTTGGTTTCTAATTCATGTAAAAATTTCTCCCAATTTCGAATATTTACATAGTATCAGAGTCTAAGAGGCGTTTTTATATGTTTTCGTATCTAGTTTTTACAACATAAATTATGTAACAAAAGGAGGACTATATATAGGAAATGTTCATTCAACCTAATAGAAATAGCTTATTAGTCTTATATGTGCTAGATGAAAATGTTATGAAATAAATATCATTAGACCAGTAACACAATTTAAAAAAAGGCTCGCTTTATTTTAAAAAAAAACTCATAAAAATATCTGTATAAGTCAAAATTAATAGTCCTTCATCAATTTAAACATAGCCCAAATTATTTTATTTTTTTTTGTTTTTAAATTCTGCATATACTTTATATATATAATATATGGCGTACCACACGCGAATATGCGAGTATATATTTATAAATTAATCTAAAGGCAAAATAAACCAACCCACGGCAAAAGGCAACTTGTGTTGGCATGCTTCTCCACTTAATTATCTCCCACTGAATCAAATCTGCCCTACCATTACACCACCCATTTATTCTTTAGTGACGATCTCATTTTAATTAGGTTATAAGAAATTAATTGAAATAATGCAGAAGTGCTATTTCTTAGTATGCACACACAACCATATAAATGGCGATAAATAGCTCATGTCAATTTAAAAAACAGAGGGCAGTAAAACGAGAATAAATACTAATCATGTACGGTAAAATAAGTTATTTGAATAGCGGATAATTATTTGTGTAACTGATAGTTGTTTAGGTAGGTGATAGCTATTAGATTTTAACTGTTAGCAGACAGATGTTCAATTGAGCGGTTGAATAAATGTGTTCAGTAAATTTAGTGGTTGAGTTGGTTGATTATTGTAAATTGATGTAAAAAGATATATATAATTTACCAAATATAAATTAATGAAGGGATTTTTTGTCAAAAAAATATGAAACGCTAATATTAAATGTGAAAAGTTAATATTCTTAACTTTTCATAAACACTACTTGAAACGCTAAAAGTTACTGCAAACGCTAATTAAAACACTACCTTATCGAACGCTAATATTTGGCTGATTAGTGTTTTAAATTGGTCAAAATACTAAAAGTTATTCCAAACGCCATTACTCGAACGAGATCTAAAGTAGAGTTTAATTGATTACAGTAGTAACTACTTCTCAAAAAACACTTCATATATAGCAGTGAATAGTTAGTTCACACGGATACATAACAAATTTTATTTGAGGATACTTCTTATAGTTTGGCCATGATTTCTTTATAATAAATAAGTTTTTTTTTTTTTTTTTTGGTAGGCTCGACCCCTCCTTTACCCACACACAAAAAAAAAAAAATCAATAATGAAGGCATGAGAGATAAGACATAGGAGTAGGGCTGGCCAATGGGTAGGGTACCCATTGGGCCAGCAGGGTTGGGTCAAAAGAAAGGGTCAAAGTCCAAGTTTAGTAATTAGAGCCCATATGAAAATGGGCCATTAAAGAGTCGACCGCGGCCATTAATAGGTCAAAGTAAAAGGGTCATCTCATAATATTCACAAATTTCATTATTAATTCTAATTTTATTATTATCCTAATTTGTTAAGGTGGGAAAAAAGGGTATCTTTTCAATCCACTTTCTCTTTCCATTCTTTTTTTTTTTTTTAAATAATAATTTTATTACTTTTGATAACTTATTTATTTGTGGATAAATTAAAAATCAATTTACATGTATTTTTAATTTGTATAGTAAATGTTACGAGAAATTAAAACTCTATATTCATTCATTGATTGGTTTGCTCAAAATCTCAGCATTGCCAACCTAGGATTCTTTTTTTCTTATGATGTTCCAAAATATTTTACTTCAAAAAAAATAATGAAATTTGATTATGGATGATTTTTTTCTTTTTAAGATTAATTATTCTACATTTTTTTCTATTGCTAGCAGTGAAAAAAAGAACATAACCTTCTGTTTTTTGTATTTTTGGTTAACCAAGTGGGAATTTTTTTACAGTGGAAAATAGAAAAAAATAAAGGGGTTTTTTCTCTCCAAGAAATGACGCTAATTAAGGCTGGGGCAACGGGCCGGACCAGGCCGGGCTGCCCACTTACTTAACGGGCTGGGCGATACTTTTTAATAAATGGGTCGGGTCGGGTCATGGGTCAAATGACCCTGACCACCTAGGACCCACCCAATACATGCTTGCAGAGAATATGTGACGCTCGAATTAAAGGAAAGTCTAAACAAGAAAGTTCGATTTATATATGCGACTTATTTATTAAATACCTCGAATTGAAGATTGATCATAAATTTTATATAGTGTTAGTTTGTCCAAAACTTGGTATGAAAAGTATGTATCTTGCATATATATTTTAATGGGTTTTATTGAGCTAATATGTTACTTAGAATGTTAAAATGAACCTTTCATAGACATCCCACAAGGACAAGATAGATAGAAGATAAGAAAATAGAGTTTGGGAGCCACTGCCACTCACCACGGGTACTCCCACAGGCTGTGGGGTAGGCTGTGGTGGACAGCAGTGATTTATTTAACCCAAAATACCCACCGCGGGTGCTCCCACAGGCCGTGGGGTAGGCCGTGGTGGCCACCAGAAGTCCTCACTTACCATGGGAAGGCCCTTGATGACTTCTAGAGCCAACCATTGACCTCCACGGGCTGTGGGAAGGTCTGTGGAGCCTCCAAAGCAATTTTGGACCTGCACAACCTGTGGGCTTTGTCCCGTGATGCTTGTAAATCTTGTATGTTATGTCGAGAACGAGTATAAGACCTTAAAGTATGGCTTTGGGTCCCGTGAAGAAGTTTTTTACTGAGAAACAAGAGTTTAATATCATGTAGAGTTACAAACTACGACATATGCTTTTTCCAGGCAATTACCAATTTGTATTAGTTATGTCTTTAATGGAATTTGCCATGGGTTGAAAATTAGGAACTCGTTGCCTTACAAGTTGTTTCAAGTACGGATGTTCTACTACTCGTTTTATGCTACCAAACCAAGCACTAATGTCAATTCATGTTTAGCTTTGACCCATGGGTCGGTCATGGACGGGTCAGGGTCAGCTGGCCCATGACCTGGCCCAACCCATTTATTTTTTCCCTGACCCGACCCGACCCGTTATAGTAATGGGCCGACCCTGACCCGCCCCATTGCCCAGCCCTACATAGGAGTATTGGGTAAGACAGGAAGAGGCCACGACTTGAGAATTATTAGCACATAATTACGATGTAGTAATGATAAAACATACTACTATTAATGAAAAGGTTAATATGCATTGATGAGCATTAATAGTAGTCTAATTACTTGTTAATGACTCAGCTACTGATTTTATTATTTAAGTGGGGCCATTGCTTTCCGTTATTGAGGAAGTTCTGTGCGGCAGATTTTGCACTATCAAAAGTGCTTCTTAATAACTCCAATACAACTTATATTAATTATCCTATTTTTGCTGCTTTTACAATCATTATGATTCCTTCATCACAACATTCAACCCTTTCTACAACAATTCTTTATTATCTTATTTTTTATATATATATTCTAATTTAATGTGTCTATTAAGAAGAGTAATAATTTTTATTCTGTATATAATATTATTATATCGTTGATAAGTTAAAGACAACTAAAAAAGAAAAAATTCTCAAATAAATAAAAAAAGGATATCATTGAAGTTTGATTTAAAAACAGCGTGATATACACTCGATGTTAATAGAGTAGTATTTTTCATATTAAAATTTTTAAAGGAAATTTAAGATTTTTGTTTGTAGAATTTTCAAAGGGTATGTATTAAAGAAATACAAACTCACATACAATGCTAAACCCATTTCTATATATACATATATATTTTTGAAGAATTTATATTTGAAGTGACTACAGAATTTAATATAAATCTTAAAATACTTTTTTTTTAAATAAGTAAAGCGGTCACCATAAGATATTGAAAATACAACGCCTTCATTTTGATGTTGCCTAGAATAGACGAGTCATAGTAAAACTTAAATCCAAAAGACAAAGAAATTGTCTACAATTTTTATTGGAAGTTAATGTAATGAAGGGCTATAAGCCGATCATGTTGATTTATTTACGCTAGATTATTTTTTCGAATCGAATCTAATATAAAATTAGCGATATATAATTAACAATAATATTATGTGTAAAGAACTTATTCAAAGTAAAATCCATGATTATATATGAAATCACACTCCTCCCAATGGCCAATACAATAACCGAAATCAAAAAAAGTTCTAGAATACCTCGTGACAATTTTTCTCTTCCTCCAAAACTTTAGTACGAGTTACTGTACATAATATATCACCCACATGGTGACAAACAAAAGCACCAAAGCTTTAGCTGAAAAATTTTTGAAAAGAGAAACTCAAGAAAAAAATTAAAAAAAAAAAATTCATTCCTCTTTTTTTTTTTGGAATTTTTCTTTTTTGGAGAGCGGTGACAACTCTTTGGTGTCTTCCCTAGGCCTGGCCGTGAAGAACGACAGCCAGGCGCTCTTCGCGGTGAAATCTCACCTGCTTCGCAATGAAAGCCTCGATCGTTCTCCGGAACTCTTCGTTGCTTGCATCGTCATCGGCCGAACCCTCCGCCGCCTCGTCGGAGTCGGCGAAATCTCTCCGGCAAATGTCCGTCTCCGATCGACGGAGCTTCTCGTTCTTCTTAACCTCCTTCTCGCTCACTCTCATCAGTCTGTCCGATTTGCTCCTCAGGTAACTCGCCTTCACGTCTGGCTCTGGAAAAACCTTCTCAGAATCGGAAACCGCCTTCGGATTCTCGGTTTTCGTGTTCTCCTCGCAAATAATCTCCTTGTCCTGGTAGATAATCTCATCGGCTTCCGAAGCCGGAGTGATCTCACCCGGAATATCAGATTGGAACTCTTCGTAGAGGTCGGCCACGGCATTGTTGACGGACGGCGAGGCACCGGAGGAGAACATGCCTGATTTGGCCAAGAGAGTGACGACGATGGCGTTTCCAAGGAGGAAGATGGAAGTTGGACTAACAATGAAAGCGGAGAATCTCCGGCAATACTCGCCGGATATTCTGACGGCGAAGGGGAGGCGAGTGGACAGCCATGAAAGGAACAGTAGGGCCACACAGAGCTCTACGAAACGGAACAACCTCGCCACGCTCTGCAACCGCTGGCAGCAAAACCTCACCAGTGAGGACGAATCCATGGAAAGACAGAGAGAGAGAGAGAGAGAGAGGAGAGAGGGAAGGTGGTGGTTTTGGGAGGGAGAGGAAAATTGAAGGGATAAAGGAGTGTTTGGAGGAAAGGGAATATAGAAATGGAAAGTTTGGAAAGGGAGTTAAAGCAGAGATACAACAGAAGGGGAAAGAAGGGGGAAATTTTTAACTAGGCAAACAGCGTCCGAATCCAAACAAAACCTGAGCCCTGAGGCTCGACAGCCCTCTTCTCCTTTTATAGACGACCCCATTTCAAAAAATTTCGAGCAAAACAAACAAAAAAAAAAGGAAAAGGAAAAAAAAGATCACCGAGTTGGACCGGGTCCAGAAGTGCGCTTATTTATTGCCCCTTTTGTGTCGTAATCCACGGAGGAGAAGCCCAAATGAATGAAGCTGAGCTACGTAGAAGTCGAGAGAGAGAGAGAGAGAGAGAAATTGTAATTGTAATGGGTATAGGTATTTAAAAAAATAAAATAAAAAATAGGCACAAGTTACAACTGTGAGGGATTGAGATAGTCTTTTTCCAAAGAGGGTTTTTATTTTTTATTTCTTTTTGGGAGCTTCTATTATATCATATCATTGAAGTTTATGTTCAATTACGGTTTCGTTATCTTTATGTATCATAATATGTTACATTAGAAATGACTTACTCTTTTCTCAGTTTTAAATATTGTATTGATTTTTTATATCATTTTTGAATTGAAATTAGATGCTTTGTATTTAATATGTAATAATGAATTATATTGAATTATAAAAAGGTTGAAATTTAGCTAAAATTTTAAAAAGTACATTTACAATATGTTGTGTCTTAAAATAAACTTTTATTGCACTATTTACCGAGGAAAGAACATAGCTTTTGGGGTTATGATTTACTCTACAAAGGAGTAGATGACTTGGATGAGTAGCGTGACATAAAATAAGTATGTTAACTTTAAGAAAAATTGTCGCGAAAATTGTGAGAATATCAGTTATCAGTATATACCTTATTTATATTGATTAAGTAATAAATCGATAGCAATTGGTTTATATATATATATTTGTAAGAAAGTAGATAAATTAATTTTTTTATAAAAACAAATTAGTATATTAGAATTATTTTTCAGAAAAAGAAAAAGGAAAGCAAAGTGGAATTCACGTGAGGGAGGGAGTAGAGGCAGCGCAGCGTCCGTAGACAGTACGGCGTATAAGAAGGTAAGCGCACGGCGTATTGGCATGTGGCCTTTCTCCCCGAATTGTTAAGAATTTTAACCCTTATTTTTGTTTTATTTTCTTTTTAAAAATCCAAGTTCTTGATAAAAAATAAATAAAAATAAAAATCCAAGTTCGAGCAGTTGGGTGGTCCAGACATTCTTTTAGTGGGCCACCCACCCCAAATCTTAGGTCCCCTCACGGGAGGTGAATGGGCTCTCTATCATCCATTGGGTTTGGGACCTTTGTTCGATATTTGTGACCAACCCTCTTTTCTTTTCTTTTTTTATTTAGGTTTTAATTATCTGTCTCTCTCGATTTTAGTTAGTATTTTATGTTTTTTTAATAAATATTATTCTATGTTCATAAACATAAACACACATCCTTCACCCTTATTTTTCTTGTTATTTTTTTGTGGTAAAACAGGTATGTATATAATTTTGTGCATGAAAAATATTGAATCTTCTCCATCTCGAGAGTAATAGGGATTGAGTTTTTGATATTGTAACAAGAGCAGGATGGAAAATGGATCCACGGAAGAAGTTATTGAGCCGAGAGAGGGAGATGAGGGTGAATGGAGAAAGAGGGTACGCTTTAAACAGTATAGGAAAGATTTGGCCTGATATCGTGGAAGAACATGATTCCCTGCCTTTACATTCATTTGAGTACCATAATATAGTAGAGTACGAGAGTCTTTCAAGGCTATAATATAGGCTAATCAATGAGGCAATAATAATCTAGGTTAAGAATGAGAAGAGTATATATAAATAAAAGGATTTATTTACATATAGTATAATAGCCCCCAAAACGGTGAGTTTTAGATGCAGGCTGAGGCTGAGACTGATCAGCTAGCTGATCGGATCCACCTGTTGCAGCTCCTCTTCAGTCTTCTCAGCGTCCTATCATGCACCCACAATGGGGATTGGGGAAGCTAATAAGCCTCTACCATTCTTTTTTTCCCCTCTTTTTCTTTCCATTCTTTCTTTTTTTTTTTTTCGTTTGTTTTGGGGGTAGAGTGAACGGAGATTCCACCGTCCAAATCCGAAAATAAAAAAATAAGTTTATTGATCGGTTCCTTTTAAAATTTGAAAAAAAAAATATATACTAATTTTTATCATATTATAATATTATCCACTTAATCGAGTTAAACTGCATTGACATTGTTTGTGCTATCGAGATATATGAACTAATAATTGAATTAAAATTGATAATATAATCAAACACAAATTCTTAGGTATAATTGTCACCCTCAAATACAATTTGTAAAGGCACAAATAGGTACAATAATGTTAATTTTATTATTAAGGTTAACAAGATATTCTTGCATCATATTTTTAGAGAAATAATTTATGTTGCAATTGTATAGCTCAGCTCTAGACTGATCAATCATTTATCCTGTTATCTCGAATATTTATACTAATTGGATTTTATTTTTTCCTATATAAACACAATTCTCGTGAGAAGAGTTAAGTAAGATTGTCACCCTCGTATTTATTTTTTTTAAAAGTTGGATGATAATGAGGAAGAATGTTATCGTAGAGTGAGATGGGATGCAACGGGAGGATCCTTTGCTTGATCTGGGTTGACGAGCGGAGCGTAATTAAACATAATAATAAGCTACACGTGGAAGGATGGAGGGATTAGGGAGAAGGGGGCCTCACGGCTGGGCCGCATTTTGGGGAAGCTTTCGCTTCTCATACGTCAAAATTAGTACGCAGTTGCAGTCTACGAGTAGCAGTGTGTATCCTATGCATGCATGCTCTCAAATCTCAGAGAGAGAGAGAGACAGAGACAGAGAGACATTCAAAGACGATGCACGGGGACTTCTACTTCTACTGGGGGTTTGTCAAATCAGTATCGAGCATGCATAGATATAGTTGCACCAAAAGCATGCACATATATACTTATTATTTCTCCACTTTTTTTATTTACCCTCTTCAAATGATTATTTTCGTTTTACATTCCTCATTTATTCTGTTTTTTAAAATTTAATGTATAATTATATAATTTTTCACGCAAGATATGTTATTATTATTTTTTTATAATGATGACGTATAGTATTTTTAAATTTACTATTTATTATTTTATAACTAATTAATAAGTGTTGGCTCAATGTTAATCACTACTCAATCCATTTCATAATACTTATCGTTTAAAAATTACGAGGAAATACTAAGGAAACACATAATTTATAATAAAATTTACTTAAAAGATTAAGTTGCTCTAAAATTGGTGATTATGTCGGACACATATTATAAAATAAAATAAAAATTAATTAAAATGACATATATTTTAAAATAAAAGAAGTACTTAATATTAAAAAATTATAAATAAATAATATAACTAATTTTTAATAAATATTAAATATTAATAATAAATTAAAAAGAATAAAAATTTTAAATTATACCCCCTCCTTCTTTTTCTTCATTATTTATTGGGAACTTGTCCCATAAAATATAATTAAATTTAAAAAATGAAATTAAAGTCTCTCACTCACCCACTATATGTCTCACTCACATCTAAGTGATATAACTTGTCGACTATAAGAAATGACAACTCCCAGACGACACTCATCCATTGTCGAGTATATATGCTTAAAGAATATATAAATATAATATTAAATAATATATAATCGAATATAAAAATATTCCAATTCATGCTTATCATCCATAATTATCCATTTATCACGTCACCATTACTGGTCTCTATATAACTTGGGCACCTAGAATTTATTCCTTTTAATTTAATTTTCATCAGCGAATATTATTTCTAGGCTACTCTTTCTTGGGGCCAATTGGAAGCCCTTCTAATTAGGGGAATCTACGAACTCAGCTGTTAAAAACTGACTTCTTTTGCACAATCACAAATTGTTTTTCTCTTGTGGGTTAGCTCCTTCCCTTCGTTTCTTTTATGTGTCTGAAATAACTTTATTCTCGAGAATATTTACTTTGTTTAAAACTCGAAAATATTCTTGAAAGTTCAGTATTTTAGAAAGTAATAGTTTAATTAATGAGCTAAAATATTTATATTTTAGAATCCAAAGTACATGTTTAGCATGGACAGAAGCCTGGACATCTTTAGCCCAATTTTTTTTTTTTTTTAAAAAAACCTTGTATTTGGACCAAAAAGTTGAAATTATAAGTAATTGGACACTTATAAATAAATATTACCTATTTAGTGGATGCTTTGCAATATTAGTAATATTCTTTTGATAATGGGAAATTGAAGTGCACCAAAGATTTTGCAAATTTAATTTAGAAATAAGTTGTATATGTGTCGTAGAAATGTAGCAATAATATAAACTTTTTAATGTCTTGCCACACTTTTTCTTTACCTGTTTGGAACGTCACCTACTCTTTAGCAAGCTCATTGGTTTTCAAGTAGAACAGAAGATCATGATTGTGACAAAAATATTCACCACTATATCTAGGTTTGGCATTTTTTAGTTACACCTATGATAATTTTCTTTTTTAATTTAAAAGATATAGTGTTATTTCCCTTAACCACTGTACTAGCTAGACTTTGATGCTCAGGTGACGTATCTTACCCTATATATATTTGTAAGGTAGACCGAAAAAATAATTTAAATTATTATTGTTCAAAATCGTTGAACTGTTTAAAGTGGATACATATATAATATACCGGTTCATCAAGGCTGATATTAAACCCAACAAAAAAAAAAGACACGTTTATTCAAAATTTATTGATCCGTCGCTAAACTCTGTATATGTTGCTAAGATATTCATTTTTTACTTTCGAAAAAAAAGTGCGAAGAAATTGTATGAGATAGTATTGTAGTTGCATACATCTACACATTCGATTGAATGGTTAAAAACTAAAAACCATGCTTGAGATCCGGGGTACAACTAACTGCCCGCTCCGATTCATATGGGCTTATGCTTACCAAGAAATCAAATTGGATTAATAAACTTGGTTTGCTACCAGCCCAAGAAGCTGTTCTATTTGTGTATCAGAGGCCCAACAGGGAACTACATAGCCCGGCCCAATAGGCCCAAACTACAAAATTTGTACACAAATCAATTTCTACTTGCTGGCTTTTTCAGGTGAAATAAACTCAATTTCTACTTGCTGACAGAAGGTTAGATGTCTACACCTGACCAAAACAATGCCGATGTATGTTCAGATTACAGAAATAATTTGTCGTTCGAGGTAATAGTATTCACAGATATTATCATCTTTCATCGTTAAACCAGTAACGTACAACATAGAAAAGGAAGCTGAGGCTACAAATAGCAAAGCCCAGGAAGACAGAAAGTTGAACCCACAAAGAGGAATTGAATGCATCCAAGACAAGTGCATCCCAGGACCAGATCCACAGGAGAGAGAAGCACGAGCCCAATACCGCACCTACAGCCACCTGGTTGACTGTATGGAGTTGTTGTGTCACTCGTAGCCATGACTGCAAAATAGACCCCAAGAAGAAAGAGGATATTTACTCGTTCGGGTTTATTCAGGAAGGAATCAAAATTTTATCGAGTCCTCAGAGTAACTACTCTCTTATAGCATGGTTGGTAAATTGTAGCTAAATGTATTTCATTTTTGTTTTGTGTAGGTTTGAGTGAACTTTTAAGAGGAAAACAAGACAGATCTGGGCTCCACGTTTTACGTTTTCCTCTATAATTGCAAACAGGGCATTAATGGATATCCACAAGCATGGAAAAGAGACTCAAAAGCCAAATGCATGCATGAAGTTTCCTAATGAAGCAAGTACCAAAACAAAAAGTACAGGTTGATAGTAGTCCTTACAAGGTACGAGCCGAATGCTAAAGAGAGTGCGGCAAAGATCAAGGTAAGTTCATTCACCCCCAGCGATTCCACCGCTGCAGAGGAAAGTTACAGAAAATTACAAAGGAATTATGTGGGATCAAACCGGAAAGAATACATGAACAAAAGGCCAACTTCACTTAACATACAACTAGATAGAAATACAGGAAAAAATGAAATTAGAAAGCACAATCATCTATCTCAACTTAATCAATCATTAACACTGAACAGTCTTCCTATTTGAAAGCAAAATCAACTTCAACAATGGTTAGGAGGGTTGGAGGCGGGTTGGGGCCGCAGGAGATTTTGGGGGGGATGACGGCAACAGGCAAAGGCAGACAGGTTCCCATCAAAAGTGGACATTGATCGTGTCAACAGTAAGGTATCAAGGAACCATAGAATATCGACATGACACTCCCTTCTATCCTAACAGGGTTTTTGCATATTGCCCCAACAATCAATTGCCTTTTACATTAAACAAGTTTCAGGGAAATTGCACTTAATCGAAAACAGATACATAAAGCCAACCAATATTCTCATAAACCGCAAAAGAAATAATGGATAATAGCCTAATTAAACAGGAACATATCAAATCAATTGTAGTTCAATCACAAATCTCTCAAAACTGCATTGGACTCTAGCTAGACAGGCGACCGTTTTAGGATACACTTGCTCATGGGAAACAAGGCTAAATTGATGAGCACAAACAGCCCCATAAGCATACGCATGAGAGAGACAATCAAATTCACAAATCTTTACAGTCAAAAAGCCTTTCAATTGAAGAAGAGTTCTCCAAAGTATCTAGGCTACCACCATTTTTGTCCGCTCACAACTAATTATCTTGAGAACCAAACATGGAAAATGCAAAACTGATTTATAGAGGCATACGCATGTTAGCATTTACTAATGTATAACAACAGCAATAGCCTAGTATGGATCTAATTGGAGAGTGGTCTAAGGATGTCCAGATGTATACCGCCTTAACCTTGACAAGTGGAGAGACACTTTACAAGCTCTAGAAATACGGTACAGTAGAAATAAATGCAGAAAATTGCTCGTTTGAGGAAGGTATATGGATTAATGTAAATGTTGGATGGTAAGAAGGTTGAAGAAAATTACTGGATAGTATAACAAACATGACAGTGTAAAAGATGGACTGAGCATGTGATGACGGCATGCCAGGGTCAGATCTCAGGTGGGAAACAGGCCGCTCTTGATTCAGTATCCTTTTCAAAATAACCGAAAGTGCAGAATTCAGAACAGAACCCATGGCAGCCCACAAGGCTTCGGCATCATGTCTCCCTAGGAGGACGGCTGCAAATAGAGCAGCCACAAGCCATTTGCTCTGCATTGCAGTAAATGAAACGTCGTCATATTTTCATGTGATGAGACAATCATGAACGTTGCTTCCAAAAATCTATTTAACAAGATTCAGTGATTCGAGACAGTCCGTAACAATGCAAAGAAAGGCTACCGTTACCACCATCCACGTAAACCACTCTAGTCAAGGCAATCTGAAGCTCCAACTTAATTAGGCAATGCGAAATACATACTATGGCTTTATTATACAGTTTCTTACAAGAATCATTGATTCTTACCAATGACAACTGGTAAAATGGCAAAAGAATGAGTAAAAGACACGCCAATACATTGACGAGGGTTGGAGAGTGTTCAATCCAGTCAAGTAGAGACTCATAGTTAAAACAAGATATATTACATAGCAACTTGGGTCAATTTTCTACAGACCCTCCCCAGAAGGGCAGAATTCAAGAACAAATCATAATCAGCAGAACAAAACAATCCCCCAAACGTACAGCGAGTTAACATCAACATCAAAATTTAGGAATTCATCAAAGATTCAAAACCAGATAAGATATGCCTTTAATTTGAATCACGATATAACAATATAAAACAACCCCCACAAAGTAAACGAGGAGAGAGAATGAATCTCACCAGACGATTGAGAGTAGCTTCAAAGTCTGCAGAAGTAATATCAGAGCGGAATTGGGAAGACCCATCAACAAGAGCTTCCTGTTCAAGAACCCTAACTCTCTTTTCTTCGCCATCCCCTGACCCTAAAGCCGAAATACTGGTGACCGTTTCAGCCATTAACCCTCGTTTTCTGGAATTTGAGCTAGTCCCAGAAAGGAAATCACGGGAAAGAACCAGTCTTGGAGGTGAGCATCGATGGCGGAAGCAAAGAGAAAGGCAACGGGAATGGGCAAAGTTGAGACGATTGAGTTTGGTAGGAAGACTTGAAACTGGAAAATAGGTTAAGGGATTTGCCTTTGACATTATGTTGCTGGGGACTCTATCAGCAACAAAGTAGAAACATTAAAATTAAAAATATGTTTATCAATGAATAAAAACAAAACCCATTTCTGTTCGACTTTGATTCCAAGGATGATTGGTAATTTGGAGAGCAGAGGAGAGAGGCTATGAAGTTTGGACATGGTGGTAGTGGTTGGTTGAGTATTGTGCTAAAACAGGCGAACTCCAAGCTCTCCATCAAGCTAGCTTTGGTGGGCTCCAGGGCTCCTCCAATCCGCTAAAAAAACTCTGGGGATTTAAGCTCAACCAAGAAAACGTGTGCAAAATCACCAACCAAAAAAAAAAAAAGGAAAAATGCCAAGTGGCCTTTTCCTAATCACTAAAAGCAAAAAGAAACTATATCAGGTTTCCAACCTATTTACAAAATTAGGAGTAATTGAAGCAATAGAAAGATATTGAAATACTGCAATTAAAATAATTTTACTGAAGTAGTCTGATTTGGCTCAATTGCATCAGAAGAGGCTAAGAGGTTGGAATCCTATTAGATTTGAAGGGAAATGAGGAGGAATGCCATGAATGTGGTTTGATAATGTTAAAAAATGATGGTCTCTCCGACAAAGATCAACAATTTTGAGTACCAAATATCAGAGTACTGAATAATACGCACCTGTGAGAGAACAGAATCAGTAAGGACACCACCATGACACATTCAGGCGAATCACATGACGAAAAAATGGGGTATATTGTATAGCATTACAGAGAGGGATGAGATCCACTTTGATTAGCTTTCTGAGCCGAAGCGCCCACTTCAAATTTCCAAGAGTACGAGATCAGTCCCAGCTCTCAATCCTCAGGAATCAGGGTTAAGGCAACTCAGGAACTGACCAGCCAGAAGAGCTATAAGTCAAAAACTCCCAATCCTTTTCCTAAAGAAAAGGGTCCAATTTTGCTTGCAGAGTATAATACTGCAGTTCTGTGAGTGTGAATGGCAATTCCTCCATCACTTTCTTCTTAGCTCAATGGATATGATAAATATGACTAAATTCTGAATGATGATGGTATCTGATTTTTCCTTGTGGACTACTTCGACAAAATGCACTAGTGCATCAAATAGACCCTTTGTGAGTTTCAACATCTCAATGTAAAGATTGATCAAGCGATCAAAACAATAATCCAAATCAACTTGTTAATATCTGTATAACAAGCAGCAGGTACAGCACTCCTCTCAAACATGCAGAGCATGCCTGTTTGTATTCATTCATGCAAAAGAAACAAGCTGGACAATCTTTGTTCTCTCATTCATTATCATAGAGAAGGGTATCACCGTCTTGGACAGACATATCTACCCTTGAGGTAAGCAAATCCAAGACATTGTAGATATGATCACTATCAGGATGTGATTTATCCCCAGAAACAAAGGATGAAACCTCGTCCTTGACCTTGATCCAAGATGATCCAGCCTCTTTTATCACCCCTTTTGATTTCATCAGTTTTCTGATATATGCTGCCTCCTTCCATTTCCCTGTCGCAGAGTAAATGTTAGCCAGGGTAGTAAGTGTCCCTGCACAGTTCGGATTGCGTTCAAGAATACTTTCTGCAGCGCGTCTCCCACGCTCGACGTCGCCATGAACTCTGCATGCTCTGAGCAAGGTAGACCAGACAACATCGTCTTGTTCACAAGGCATGCTATCGATCATGTTCTCAGCTTCTGCTAGCCTTCCAGCCCTACATAAGAGATCAATTACGCAACCATAATGTTGTTTGGATGGACTAATATGAAAATCACGACTCATGGAATTGAAGTAGTGGTAGCCCAAATCAACAAGTCCTGCATGGCTGCAAGCAGAAAGGACCCCGACGAAAGTCACAGAATCTGGCTTCAAACCAGCTTGCAACATTTTCTCAAATAGATTTATAGCTTCCTGACTATGTCCATGTTCTGCATATCCATTAACCATGGAAGTCCATGACACAACATCATCACTGTCTGTACTGCTGTATATCTCTGAAGCATTCTTTATGCTCCCACATTTGGAATACATAGTGATCAACGCACTTTGTACCAGTGACTTGTATTCTAATCCAACCTTCAGAACATAAGCATGTAGCACTCTTCCCTGCTCAAGCATTGCCATACTTCCAGCAACACTTAACACACTAGCAAGAGCAAACTCAGTTGGTTTTGGTCCTTCCCTCCTCATCAATGACAGATACTCAAAGGATTCCTTGGCATATCCACATTGAGAATATCCTGCAATTATAGTGCTCCATGAGACAATATCCTTTACAGTCATCGCTCTGAATACTAGAGATGTGGCTTTTAACTCTCCACATCTGGAATACATTGTCATGACTGAATTTGCCACCGACAAAGCATTTATGAAGCCAATTCGCATGACATGCGCATGTAACTGTTGGCCTGCCAGGATTCTACCGAGATTGGCACAAGCAGAAATTGTGGCTGCAAACGTGTATTCATTAGCCTTTACCTCTGATTCTCTCATTCGCAGAAATTGCTGAACGGCAATCTCTTCCTTTCCCGTCTGAACGTAGGTTGTAATGAGGGAAGTCCAAGAAACCACATCTGGGATCCTCATTCTTCCAAACAAGTCCATCCCATAATTCAATTTCCCGCATTTGTTGTACATGGTAGCAAGAGTGTTCACCACATAAGAGGTCGCATCAAAACCCTTCTTTATTGCTTGTGCATGGATTTCCCTGCCATGCTCCAGATCACACAAGTCTGAGCAAGCCTTCAACGCAATGGCAAAACAGTATGCATCACAGGGTAAACGACATTGCCACATGTCCGCAAAATACATCAATGCTTCCTTACAGTAACCAGCCTTAACCAGCCCTGTTATGATGGCAGTCCATGAGACTACATTTCTGTCTGGCATTTCATCAAAAACCCGACAACTCTCAAAGATTTTGCCAGTTTTAGCGTACATATCCAAAATGGCACTTCCAACAAAAACGGAATTAACCAATCCATTCTTCACAGAAACCCCATGCAGCAATCCCCCAAGATGTATATGGTTATCAAGTCCACTGGCTTTCAGAGCTACACTGAGTACGAAGGGGTCCATTCTGAGAGAAGGATCAACCCACATCCTAGAGAACAACTTCAAAGCCTCTCCGTATTCAGAGGAATTGACGTATCCAGATATCACGTTTGTCCAGGAAACCTCGTCTCTTTGCGGCATATCGTCGAACAGTTTGCGGGCATCTTGTAAGTGACCAGTTTTTACGAGCTCCTTAAGCTGGGAGTTGACTTCTAGCAAAACTGGGACTCGGGTTTGTTGCCTTAACGGCTTTTTAATGCCGTTGAGTACCGGATACTCGAAAAATCCGCGCACAAAACGGCGGACCTCGTGCAGAGCCTCCTGAAATGGGGCCTTGTGAACAAATTCATAGGCACCAACTGTACTAGATTTCATTGAGCAATTCTTCATAAGAAGTTATTATTTCCGGTGAAAAGCGCCGACAATGGTCTCTCATGGCATTGATGGCTATGAAGTAAGTATAGGAGAGAGAGTCGCCAGAAGAGGAAATGTTCGAGGAGGAGGAGGAAGAGGAGGAGCTCGGCTCACCATTGACGGGAGTGGCATGGGCTCCATGGTATTGGGCCATCATATGAAAACCATTTTGGACTTCTCTATTATAATATATAATTTATTTTTCAAGTGAGTTAATTTAATAGTTGGTTACAATAAAATTTATAATGTGCTAATTAGCATATATATATATATATATATATATTTATCTACAAATTTGTTAGTTAACGGTTAACTTAGTTGGAAATAATATTAGGAATAAGTTTAAAAATATATTTATTTGGCTTGCTAATTGTTTAGATGAAATAGTATCATAACTTGATTAACATCCTAAGTTTTAAACATGCAAAACATGCTCATATTTTCCGAAAATCTGAGCATTTAGGTAAAAGAAAAAAAAATCTGATAGTCTGTACCCTTTTCTTGGCCTATTACTGCAACCATCATCCGTAACCTACTAGCTCCTAGTTCCCCCATGCTTCACCATCATTACACCCACTCCAAATCTGATGCATAGATGAAAAGTGAGGCACAAACCAAAGGGGTTGGCTCATTTTCTCTGGAAAAGGAAATCCAGCAACTCCAAATAAAGGGAGGAGAGAAAAGAGAAAAGGAGGGGAAATCAAAGGAGACATTTTGCTTCAACCTCCCTTGGTCCAAGTTTCAACTCCTTCATCTTTAATCACTTTCACTGAGGATAGAGGTAAGAATAAAGGTAGAAAAATTGAAGGAAGAGTCAAGAATACAACCATCAAGGGCTTAACATCAATCATAATTAAGGCGGGTTTCTTTTTTTCCTTAATGTATATTACTTTCCAACCAAAATGAATTTTGTAAGTGTGCTTGTAGACCAACCTTGAATGCTCAAAATTTTAAGAAATTGTTGCATGTATGTGTTTTGGAGTGGTTCATTGATATAAATATGCTAGGAGGACGTTAGAGAAGGAAAAGGAGTAGAAACATGATCATCATCATGTACTTGGTTATACTTCTCTTTTGTTGCTATAATTTCATGCATGAAGATGGAAGTGTATCAAATATGTTTAAATCTTTATGAAAATTGTGGTTTTGTTGAGGTTTGGGTTTGACATTTGTTAGAGAATATACTTGGCTTAATGCTCTTGGGGATCGATGATCGAGAATGTGTGTTTATCCAAAACTTGGTATGAGAAGTAGGTATCTTGCATGTGCATTTTAATAGGTCTTATTGAGCTAATATGATACTTAGAATGTTGAAAAATTTATAAAATGAACCTTTCATAGACATCTCACAAGGATAAAATAGGTAGCAGGTAAGAAATGGAGTTTGGGAGACACTGCCACCCACCACGGGTGCCCCCACAGGCTATGGTTTGTGGGGCAGGCCGTGGTGGCCAGAAGTGATTTAATTAACTCAAAACACCCACCACGGGTGCCCCCATAGGCTGTGGGGCAGGCCGTGGTGGACAGCAGCGATTTAGTTGACCCAAAATACCCACCGCGGGTTCTCCCACAGGTCGTGGGGTAGCCCGTGGTGGCCACCAGAATTTCCCACTGACAATAGGAAGGCCCTTGCTAATTTCTAGAGCCAACTATTAACCTCCACTGGCCGTGGAAAGGTCCGTGGAGACCTCCAAAGCAATTTTGGACTCCCACAACCTGAGGGCTTTATCCCGTGATACTTGTAAACCTTGTATGTTGTGTCGAGAAGCGAGTCTAAGACTTGAAGTATGGCTGAGGGTCTCATGAAGGAATTTACTAAATACATATGTGAAGAAATGATAGAGATAATAACCATAACGTTAAATGGGAGTTGATTCCTTGGGTTTGAGAACTTTACCGGTACGAAATCTAGGAAGGTGACATGAGACGATATTCCGGCCTACGGGTAGCGGCTTTCACTCCTAGATCATGAGTCCTTGTGGGTAGTAAACTGGGTATACGCATGAGTGGTTCCGAGTCCCAGTACCGTGGTACGTTGGGTTGGCTCACAGGCATCAAAATACGAAATCTAGGAAGGTGACTTATTCCGGCCTGAGGATAGCGGCTTTCACTCCTAGATTATGAGCCTTCCCAGATAGGAAACTTGAGCATACGCGTGAGTGTTTCTGAATTCTTATACCGTCGTACATTGGATCGGCTCACAGGCGTCGAAATACCAAGTCTAGAAAGGTGACACATTCCGACGCACAGGTAGCGGCCTTCACTCCTAGATTACGAGTCCTTCCGGGGTAGTAAACTTGAGTATACATGTGAGTGGTTCCGAATCCCTGTACCGTGGTACGTTGGGTCGACTCACGGGCGTCGAAATACAAAATCTAGGAAGGTGACATATTCCGGCCTGAGGGCAGCGGCTTTCACTCCTAGATTACAAGTCCTCCTGGATAGGAAACTCGTACACACGCGTGAGTGGTTCCGAATCCCAGTATCTTGGTACGTTGGGTCAGTTCACATGCGTCATTTGAGTACCAGGGTACTAATTTTTCCCCAAAGAAATTAAAGATGATAAAAATTAAGCTAAGTTTCAGATTGGGAATTGATTGGTCACATTTATGAAGGAAATGTGGTTCGCTTGAGTTCTAATACATTATGGTTTTCCCATTCGATTAAGGGTGGAGTAAGGTAAGATTATCTTTATGATGTGACTTGATTACTAATATTATGGTCATTATGTATTGATTGATATTATATCTATATATATGCATGCATGCAAAGTTATTTTGGTTTTTGGGAGGCGGAGGACTCCCATTGAGCTGTAGTTGGTCATCCTCATACTTTTTCATATTTTCAGATCCAGAGTAACAGTAAGGTTCCTGGAAAACTTTGTCATTTTGGAGGCCGTTTTGATGCTCTCTTAGTTACAAGAAGCTTTACTGCAGTGATTACTTATGTTTAATTGTGTTTGCTTTTGAGTATGATGTGTAAGATTTATTTGGTAATCAGGCATGTCTGTAGCTAGAGGTTTGTTGGCATTTGTAGACGCTCCGATTCGGCCTCGGTGGCCCCAACCAAAACTCCGTTATTACTGTACTTTGTTTTATGGTGTAAGGTTGTATGAACCCAAAAGTTTCCCTGAAACCATGTGAGCTCAAGACTCATTGCAACTTGTCTATCAAAAAAAAGGGGGTTTCTAGCTCAACTTCCAATAGTTTAGCAAACAGGTTATGTTTGCCAAATTATTCCCTAAATTAGCCTTAAGGATCCTTGAATAGAGTCCTGACGATGTGACGTCTCTACCCGAGGGTCGGGCGTTACATCTATGAACCCAATAGGTTCAGAGGCTGAGCCACCCATTTCAAGGAAATGGTCGGGCCTCGTCAAATAATTCGAGTCCTAACTTTTTGTAAATCTTACATAAAATAAAATCGTCTAATTTTTATCTAAATAAGACTACTATTTTTAGAATAAGTTTTTAATAATAACAGAGATAATTAATAATTTAGTTAGAGATTTAAAGACGATTTCAATAAAAATCTTCTCAAGAAAAATTATTAATTAACTTGAATTAAAGAGTTATTTTGGAATGAATTATTAAGTAACTTTTAAAACTTAAAATGTTATCGATAAAGAAGTTCCTTTAGTACAGTGTTTGATTTGTTTTTCTTTTGTATTTTTTTTGTGTTCGTATCTTAGAGGAAAAGGAGCAAGTCGTGAGGGTACAGGATCTATTGGACCGTTCTTAGAGAATTTAAAGCATACTTAATACACTTGATGATGAATCTATGTAATAACATGGGCCTCCATTCGACAAGTCCATTTCATTTTCATAATGTACAAGAGATTTATTGGTGTCGATTTCATTTTCATAATGTACAAGAGATTTCAAACCAATAAAGCCATGTATCTTTCTGTAATAACTTTGATCTACCATAAAATCATATCGTCACTAAATTTAAAAACATTCTAATTATAAAAGTATTACCTTCAATTAACATTATGGCCTCACATAGCTGATTGATAAATTAAAGGATTTTAATTTTTAAATAAATAAAGACTTCTCGAGAAATCATCATCAGTCAATAAGAAAATAACGGGGCAAATCAAGAGGTGTCATAAGACAGTAAGAAGATTTTACGGAGAGGCAAAAATTCAAAATTAAAGAGAGAAGAAAGGCAGTGATCAAACCATTTGCCTTTAAAAAGGCATATTGTACACCAAAACATGTTTAATATCGGCCACGGGCTATGGCAGTACAATCACCATTGGCATCTCAAGCTTGCGATTTTTAGATACTCTCATAAGCTAGAAATGATTGATTCACTTACATTTTACCTTCGAATTTTGTTAATTAGTTATCAGTAGACAAACAAACTGGATGCTCGGGATAAAACCGTCTCTCAAGGCCTCCAAAACAGCCCCTATTGAGGTTTGCTTCAGAAGATCAGAGATTCAAGCTCCACAACTTCTACAACTTGGACAAAGTAATCTCATTCTTACCCCTCTTGGACGAACAAAATTCATCCCTAAGAAAGGCAATCCTCCAAGTCCTATTTTAGTTGCCAATGTGCTTCCCTCGGTTCCTAGCCAACCACTGAGCCCTCCTTATCTGCCTTGCCCTCTTCCACAGTGCCTCATTTCTCCTCCTGGCAAATATCTTTGTAATCATATGAAGCTTGCGGGCTTGTTGGGCAATAATGTTTGTAGTTGAGGAGCCATCGTTAAGTACAATAGCATAACCATCTCCATAAGATTCTATTCCTTCGGTGACAAGCTGCCAGAAGAGTGCTCCAGCAGCTGGACCTCCTCTCTTAACTGATGAGTATATCTTGTAATAGACATTATTGAATAGCCGGTCCCTTTGGTAGGTGCTGAATCCAGGGTCTTTCTCAGATTTTCCAAACTCTGCGAGAAGCAAGGGCTTTCTGAGAATGTTTTGTGCATCTTCAATGTGGGATGTCAGCCAGGTGTTAACAAAAGCAAGCTGAGCTTCATCATTTGAGTTGGACACCCTGTAAATGAAAGTTGTGAGAAATTAATCCAAAACCTAATCTTCCAAGGTGGATGAAAGACATAATTACATGAATGATAATTCAATCTGGGATGATTTTACCATTGATCAGCATATGCATGGACAGTGGCAAAGTCGATCCTGGAAATTTGATTGTTCGCGATAAAGTCTGTCCCAATGTTAAAACTTGGGTTGAGCCTCACTTTCTCAGGGTGGGAAGATCCATAAAATCCTTCCAAACCAGCTTCGAGCAAGTGGTTTCGATCTATCGACTTCACATGGGCAGCCATCTCAGATATCCAGGCCTGTGTCAATGACGAGCAATTAAGTCTAGACCACCAAATTACATTCAGAATCTATACATAGATCATAATTTGGTTTTTTGTTCAATGTGAATAGTTGCTTGCCACGCTTAACTAAAATACGATCTTGTCTGACCACTATAAGATGGTGATGAGGCTTGTGGCTTGATGGCACAGAGGTACTTGGACACCCCGGTTTGAAATTTGAAACCCACTCCATGCCTCCCCCCAAAAAAAAAAAAGCAAAAGGCCGGTCCTTCTTTATGACTTCCAATATCAAGTTTGAGCTCATTCTAAAAGACCCAAAGCGAAAAGAAACGCAAGGAGGTAATGAGTAGCATGAGGAGTGAGGACGATTACTAAAAGCACTCACTACTAGTGCTAGTGGGGCAGTTACTACAGTTGGACCCCTTTCTTAACGGCAACTGAATGCATATCCAATGTCGGCAGAGTAGTAAAAACAAATCCAATTTGCAAATCAAGTTGAGATTATTGCAAATAGCTCAAATTCACCATACCAACATTAGCCGACAACACCAAGTTTATATCAGCCAAAGGTTACCAAAATGAATCAGTAAACTAGTTTGATCAAACAGAGGGAATGAAGCAAAGGAATGAGAGCAAAACCTGAATGGTTTTTCCTGATGGGTCTGAGGTGCACCTTGGCTCATTCATTAGCTCCCAAGCCATTATTGTTGGATCATTCTTGTATACTATTCCATTGATGGTATTATATCTGTTGAGAACAGTCTGGAACAAAAGATTTGGAAAAAAAAAAAAATTACATGCTGAAATTTTCACAAAATAATCAATTAATAATGTTTATATTCAAACAAGAGAATCCATCAAGAGAAAAATTATACCCTGATATGGTTCTTGTAGAAACCCTTGACAACAGGGTTGGTGAAGAAATCATCATCAGAAGAGAGATACTGTCCCTTACTCCTTGCCCAGTTCACATACTGCTTCTTCCCTCCAAAGCTCTCATAGTTATTTGCTAAACTCAATATCAGCTTTATCCCGTACTTTCTCGCCTCAGCTACCACAAAATCCAGCCCCTGTTACCCACCAAAAAGATATGGTGAATTCCCAGATCAAAATTCCAATGAAACAACCAAAAGTAGAAAAATTTGAAGAGTTGGACAATAAAATGGACTCCAATTAAAGTTGCCCACGACGAAAAAACGGTAATTCTGATTTCTAAAATCAGCCCGTCTCGGAACCCTAGATGGGTATCCCTGAAACAGCAGAAACAGAGAAAAAATTATAGTTTCGAAACCCAATGTGAGAGAGAGAGAGAGAGAGAGAGAGAGACCCGGAAGGATTGCTCGTTGTAGGAGCCAGGGGAAAACTGGAGGGCGCGGTCTCCGGCATCGTTGAAAGCCCAAGTGCGGGCGACAGAGAGGCCATGGCTGGAAGCTTCACGGAAGACATTAGAGACGAATTGGCGCTGAGAAGGATCAGAGGCCATGTACATTAGCCAATAGGCATTGAACCCATTTGCATAGAATGGGCTCCCATTCATGACGAAGTGGGTTCCTCTCACTCTTACAAATTCATCTCCTCTTGCTTCAATTTTGGTGATAAATTGACATTGTTGGATCACAACAACGAGTGTAAGAAACAACCCTAACCGCTTCATCTCCTCCCTCTCTCTCTCCCTCCCAGAAATGCAGGCGATGAATTTGCAAAGGAAGGTAAAGTTGAGTTCTCCCGGTTAGAAACTACGTTAGAATTCCGAAAGTTGGAGAAGCAATAGGGCCTTTATAAAACATGGCATCAAGATGTCACCTGCTTGTATTTGGGAATTGGTACTATCCACAAGTTTGGCTCTTACCTGTGTTACTGTTACTGTGACGCTATAATACCCAAAAAATAAAATAAAAAAACTGTTTTATTTACGAAGTCTTAGTCTCGTTCGAATTTGAGATCCTCGTTATATATCCCAATAATGATATCCCTCTCTTCCATTATATTGTAAGCGTATTATATTTTTGTTTATGATCATTTTGAACAAAATTAAAAAATATTATTCTTTATTCCCAAAGTTTAAGAAACTTTTTTATATTTCAATAAAAGTTAAACTAGCTAACCGTACAACTGTCGTCATTTTTATCAAATGAATAAAAAATACCGCTGAAAATCCAAAATATCTACAAAATTTAAAACATATTCTAAACACGATCTAAAATACAATCTAATTAGTAATTCTCCCGAAAAAGAAACATCTCGATCAATATGACTCAAAGCAGATTCTTATCCATGTAGCCCTAATAAATTATAAAGATGTTTAGTGAAGTAGGCCATGTGCATAAAATGGATGCCCAAAAAAATGTAACAAAACTTCTATTTCAAATTTCAATCGTTATTAATGATAAACGTGAGTTGTCTTATCCAATAGCTTCAAACTGTTTTCTATCATGGCATTGATCTTTTGGAAATTGCCATAATATCTGTTTAGTGGATTTAAAACAAACATTAATTTGGAGTATTATTCAATTTATATCGAATGAGACCATCTTACGAGTGTCATGGATGTTAATATCATATCAGTTTATATTTGTATATATAGTAAAGTTGTCTACATTTAAATTTACTCAATCTTATACAAGTGAAATCTATACTGAGAGTTGTTCAAAAATTTATAATTCTTTGAATAGAAGCGAATGTCCCAAATTA
The DNA here is from genome assembly GCA_021018815.1 of Talinum fruticosum. Taxonomy (NCBI): domain Eukaryota; kingdom Viridiplantae; phylum Streptophyta; class Magnoliopsida; order Caryophyllales; family Talinaceae; genus Talinum; species Talinum fruticosum. The sequence continues at coordinate 1,961,701 of JAITYX010000021.1, forward strand.
ACCATCGTTTCTTATTTTAAAATCAGATTAAGAGAACAAATACGCTACTTAACCCCACCTCTAGTCTGGACAACAATGCATTAAACATTCTAAAAATTATGGGCACAATTTGTAATAATATTATTCTTTTATTATTTAATAACATTGTTATTTTTTAAAAATTCGATGCATAATAAATTAATTTTCAAAATTAATGAAGAACAATTTTGTCTCAAAAATATTTATCAGATTTAAAAGAGAGAAAAATGGCAAGGTACCACGCGTCGTGAACCTTAGGAAGTGATGTCCACACCACACATGTGAATAGCCTCTGTAGTGCAGTGCGCCCACCTCACATGTTCTACTATTTCTAAGTTTAAAAGACAAAAAGAGGAATTTCAACGGCCTTAAAATTTTTGGGGCTGACAATTTTACCTTAGGAGATAATCCAATGAAATTTCTGTCTCTATGTATAGTGTTTAATATCCTTTTTATTTTAAAATAATAGTCCCTCTATTAAAAATCTCATTTATATTTCATTAATAGTGAGCCCTAGTTCTAATTGCTATTTTGTTTATCATTGAAAAAAATATATTATATCATATTTGATAGATAATAATATAATGTAATATATGTAATGTAGTAACTAATATTATTTAATTTTCACAATTAAAAAATTTGAGATTTCTACATATTCTCAACAAAAAGCAAAGTCGAAATGGACAACCAAGCTTGTACGTAAATTAAATGGTCCATCAAACTGCTTTTTCGCAATTTCTCTTAGGTTGACCATGCCTTGTGCCAAGATCGCATATTTAAAATCCGTGAGTAATGGAGATTAAATGATTATATTTCCCTAGTCCTTCAAGATAAGTTTTGAGTCCAAAAAAAAAGAAAAAGAAAATATTACCCCTTACCCGTATTCTATTATCATCCTCATGAAAAATAATAAGGCATAAAAGAAATCAAAAGAAAAGAGAGCAAGTCTCATAATTTTACCTCATAATGTACGCCAATGAACATTGTTCTTAATAGTGCAATTAAAAGTTTGACAACTAGCGTTTATTTTGTGACTCGAGTTGAAAAAAGGTATAAAAGTTGTAAATAATTTTATGACAAATGGTACATTATTTACCTATATATACACTGGATTAAAATTGAACCATTAGACAAACATATATGTCATTTTTTTGGCACTCCCCGTATATATCAACTAATTATAGTCCGTACCAATAAATGCTTTTTTTTTAACATTTAATCTTTGGACAATGCACCGTTTCGTACACTTAAAACCAACAGAATCATCAAAAGCGGCAATTGCGGTGGCGACCCCAGAATGAATGGGAGAGTCAAAAGAGGGGTTCATGTTCATCAATAAATTTGAGGTCGTTTTTCTTTTTTGTCGGCATAAAAATTTTAGGTTAGATTGAAATGCAATGTTTTCAGTGGCGTAATGTGCGGACCCTTTTCTCTCACCGGACAAAACTCGTGATTCTGTCTTCCTTTTTTCGACGGTGAAACTGAAGCTTTCCCTTCATGCATTCACTTTAATTTAGCTTTTGAACAAAAATTACACAAGATTTCATTTCATTTAAGAGTGGGGGTCCCTCAAGATACGTTACTTAATGCTGCATGTACTCCACCATTTATGCGAGCGTGGGTTGTCTGCAATCACAGATCCAATTTTTTCATCTTACGTTACAAGTTATCTCTAAAATTTCCTCAAATTCAAGAACTCTACTCTGATTCCCTTCCATAATCATGGAGTTTCCTGCCCTCTTCTTGAATACATACACTTCAAATGTCGGTAAAGAGAGAGAGAAACTTAGGACATGAAATGAATGGAATGGACCTATGAGAGATAGTAACCTTGGGTCAGGCATATATAATCAAATTGGGCCATGATAGCCTGATCCATTGCTATTTGCTACTCCTATGAAATTAAAATACTTGCGATCCCACAAGATCTCACCGACAATGTCAATCACGAACATCTTACATCTGGGTGGTAAATTTTCAGGAAAAACCCAAAAAATTAATCAAGATATGGGTTGTCAAGTCAGCTTCAGTTTTCCCCACCCCATATGAGTTGTCAATCAACTCAAGGTAAACGCTAGCAAAAGCAAAACAACAAGAGAATAGAGCCCCAGAGAAGAGAAAGGACAACAGAGAAAAAGAAGAAAACGGTGTAGGAAATGGTAATAAAGTACATAGAAGATATGTTACGATTAAAAGGGAAAAAATGTAGGACTATCTAATGCCACTTTAACAACACAAACAGGCAGATACCTTTGGAAATTTTTCTTCACGGGAGATGGTGTCGGTTCACCGTGCATATAGGGAAGAAAACAGTCTTTGAAGATCAAACCTGATTAATCATAGAACCCGTATTTGACCGCCATATCCGTAGTGTTTGAGAAGCCCTTCGTCTTGTCTCCAGTTCTCTTTTACTTTCACTTCCACCTGTTCAAACAATCAGCTGCCCTGTAACTGTTCCATTCTACGCCTTTTTCAGGAAATGACCAGAATATACTAATTCTGAAATGTAAGCTCTATAAACAAATCCCAGGAAGAGATTCAGGAAGAAACAAGCTTGAGTATCGCAGTCAAGGTGTAGGCTCTGGATCACAGAGAACCCCCCTCCCTGGGGCCGGAAAAAGTAGATTCCAAGCTAATGCTTACTTTTATATGGATGGCACTGTCTCAGGCTATGTATCATATAACATGCTAGACTTACAAATTATTATGTGTCCCTTCACAACAAATAATTGGTAAAGGGCATTTGGGAAGATAATTCACCTCAAGGAATACTTTCTTCTGCAAGAAATCTTCAATGTCAAGCCGCGCAGCAGTTGCCAGTAGTTTCAGAGCTCTTCCCTCCTACAAGGGTCCAGAATCAATAATACAGAAATAGAATGTTGTCTGACAGAAGAAACACAAAAAGCACTAGTAAACAGCAGCAGCAATCAGCTATTCAGCTCCAAAGTTAAAAAGAGACGGTAGCTGGATCATAAAAAACATACAGCAAAACTCAAACTTTCACCCCCTCTTATTATCAGTATAGAATACGAGCAACTTGAATGTCTTCCATGTCCAAAACCATGCTTGCTAGTCACTAAAACACCCAATGCTGATTAATGCAATGGAACAGATTCGTGGAATGAGCCGCTTGAGGTACAATTACTATCTAATAATATAACTTTCCAACAATGAATCAGACAAAAAAATGTTTGCCTCTTAATGACAAGAATTAAATCAGGGATTTAGAGCTTAATCACATAGCTGTTCCATAGGTTCCACAACAAACTCCACCCCCACCCCCAAGCCCACTCCCCAAAACACAAAAAAGGAACGAATACAACTATATAAAAACAACAAATTCCAGACGCATATTAAGAAGCTACTGTCGTCATTGATAAATCATATCAAGCATGCATATATACATCACAATTTTAGAAAGGAGAAATCAAATAAGCACGAGTAAAGTATTACTGGAAAATAGTGCAAGCTATTAAAATTGAAAAAAGTTATACAATTATCAATATAGACATTGAAAACTTCATATCCTTACTTTTCCGATGAGGATGACCTTCTGTGAATTCTTCTCAACTACAATCTCAACTTGAATAAAATCTTTTGCTCCTGGCCTAGATTTGTAACTCACTACATTAACCTGTAGATTTTGGATTAAAGTTAGGACTGAATGGAACCAGATAGATCACACACATAGTTACCGGGATAGCTCCCCCCGGATCCACATTCTGGGAACAAGCGATCCGAAGCCAAAACTACACTAAATTTGTGCAAAACAGCAGCGATCCGCGTTTCGAACTAAGTGGTCCGGGAAGCGTTCCTAGTAACTATGATTGGATAGTAGAGTCAACAGTATACCTGGCATGCATATGGAACTTCATTCTTGTATTGCATGAATATTTTCTCTCTAACAATTTCACCGACAAAAATCTTTCAGGATGCTCACTTGCAATGTCCTAGAAATCAAGTGAAAACAGTAATCATTAACCTGAATAGGCAATCTGCTGTTTTAGCTTGCCACCTTCATAAACCTAAGACTATTTACACATCAATTGAAAATAAATGATCCACCATTGCCAGCCTTTTTGTTTTTGGGGGTATAAATAAATACAGCCAACTTTATTTTGGACCCAAGTTAATCAACATACAAATTAAGATAACATAAAGCTGAGACAATGAAGCAGCCATGTTACTGAAGCCAAAACATTTGGGGCTTCGGCTAATACCTTTGGGTAGTAGGGCGGACCAACAGGAAGTTTTGACAGAATCCAATCTTTGACATCATCAACTCCATGGCCATATTTTGCACTCACAGGTATAACCTCATCAACATCAGTAAACTTTTCATACCACTGCAACAACCAAGAGCAAGTGTTAAGAAAGCAATAAGCACAATGGTATGAATCTTCAAATGTATAACTGAGGACAGCTGATGAACACTAATTTCAAAAGATAAAACTGTTTTCTGATTTAGATATACAGCGTATCAGAACCTTTTACACCAGCCATATTGCTCATCAACATTGTAAAATGCACAATTTACTATGCATGCTATTGTCTCATTGATATTTTATGGTTTCCATATTCCGTACTTTGCATGAGTTATTGACCCTTCAGGGCACAACATACAATTTTCACTCTCTTTTTTAACTTTTGGATTTCTTTCAAGTTTCAACAATACGTTTAGTATTTTTTTTTTTTTTTGGGGGGAGGGGTTAGGTTAGCATATCATACGCCCAAACCATTATTTACTCAGGTAACCTACTGTCTGAGAGACATATCTACTGTCTCATTTTTCTTGGAAAGAATGATCAAGATAAAGATGAAAAGTTCAAGGAGGGCATTCTTTCATCTATTCAGCAAATCAACTAAACGATTATGTATAAGCTTGGTGATACGCATTGACGTCCTGTCTGTGATTAGCTTTTTCCATTCATGCTGGCATCCAGTGTCATTTATCATTGGTGAACCAGTGCAGTGAGAATATTAGTGAATTCTTGAGGGAACAGAAGGACGCTTTATCACCACGAATCTATCTAATCCGGGCAAGCAGGCCAATCAATGTGGGTAACCATACAGCTAATCTGCAAGTTTGGTCATATGGGGACAAAAGCCAAATGCAGACTCACAGATAGTTCACTCATGCATCATAAAGGCAGGCTAGGCTGAGGGTTACATTCTCATTACTCTTAGCCAATTGACATCACATACACCCCACCCCAAAAAAAAAAAAAAAAAAAAAAATCAACAATGAAACAAGTCTAAGCCAATTTTCTAAAGTATCATACGCCTCTGTTTGCAGCAACATGGGCTTTATTGTAAAGAAATACCTTGTCTTCCTATATGACACCCAACATATTAAAAGAATGTAGAACTTTCCAACTTTAAATTGCTGAGAGAAATGTGCAATTGGATTGCTGAGAAGTTAGAAAAAGAAATTAGAACAAAAGGTCCTTGTTCAGACATATAATACAGACCTGTAGCTTCTTTGCGATTTCACCAGGTTTGATGAGGTCCTTCTTATTCAGAACGAGCAAGGTGGGTAACTTCTCCTTTAGGTCCCCAACACCTTCAAGCACTTCATCTATCTGAACAGAATAGTAAGTCTAGTCAGTATATGCAAAGTTTTGAGATTCAAAACGACGAGAAGCATACCTTTTCAGGCATTTTGCATGCATCAACCACTACAACTACACAATCTGCATTGACGGCAGCACTTCGGACAGTCTTCATCATCATGGAGTCCAATTTGTGCATTTTCTTCTCCATGACACCCGGTGTATCATATAGTATCATCTGCAAGCTATTAACAGCTTGATTAAACAATTTTCGATAGAACAAAGATACTGCATGATTAGAATGGAATATCTTTCCCAGAAGTATATATAAGTGACAGAGAAACTTCGCTTGTTCTTCTACTTCCTTTATATATATATATATATATATATATATATACACACACACACACATAAGGGGGGTTCATAACCTTTAAATTAATAATGTCAAAAAAGAAAAGGCACATAAGACTGAACATTACTGGGAGGCTAATATATAGTTAGCTTCATGATGTATACCTAAGTGATTGAAATCAATGGAAACAAGAAAAAGATAGCAGAAATTAAAGAAATCAGACAGTAATATTTGAGAAGGAAATGATTCTTAAGATTTTACTTCTCTTATTTCTGTAGATATTGTGTAGATAAAACCTGGTTCACAAAAAATTATCCAACTGAAACCGAAGGCTACTCAAACAGTTTATTTATCAGTCATGGAACATTATGGACCAACAAAAACACCCTAAAGCATGCATCACTTTCTCAAAAATGAATTGAACATCAATTGATCAGGGATCATGAAAGACTATGAGAAGCAGTGTATGTCAATAGTGTCTTAAGAACGTGACAGAATATTGCAAGCATATTACCTGTCATATAATATTTAAACAAAAACACGAAAAATCATATGACATTAAGATTATCGATACAGAACCACCCTCTAACATGGCCAGTTAAACCATTCTGAACACAGGCTGCAAATCTCATAAGGGTGGCAGCTACGGGAAAATCCTAACCTGATAGTCTGCACCGGAACATATACCGAGGATTCGATGTCTGGTAGTCTGGGGTTTATCTGTAACAATAGAAAGCTTCTGACCAATCATTTGGTTTGAAAGAGTGCTTTTCCCAACATTTGGCTTGCCAACAACAGCCACATATCCTGAATATTTGATTGCAATGCAAAGTTTTAACACAATGGCAATTTCACACTACAACATCAAAAATGACAAAAGGTCGCAAATGCACATATCCATCATAACAAACATTAAATGAATTTTTCTTAGTCTTGATTAGATACTAAAGTGATATATCATTCCATTTCTCGACTAGATTTACCCACTCAAATGTACCAAAGGCTTAAGCTGATGGTTAAAGCCCTAGTACTAGGATAGGTTATATACTTCAACAAAAAGTGTTTTATCAACATATTTCCCTCATACCTTTGCACCTTTGCATGCTTGACTTTGAAATAAAGAAACTAATTAATCAATTAATAGTTTTAAAAAATTCAAATTGTTCTCATGTACCATTTGCTCGTCATGACCTGAATCTGAACACCCCATCTCACAATTCTAAATTTTCTCTGTCTATGCCACTAACTATTTTGGCTTTAGCTTAACATAACTCAAAATACAATCTCACTTACAAAAACAACTTAAACGGCTATTGAACAAATTAACACTAATAGCCTTGCCATTAGGCCGAACATCTGGTAATGAGTCCAATAAAAGAGATTTTATCAGCTAAAATCCACTAAAATTAGCATTACTAACAACAAAAACATCCAAATTTCACAGGAAATTAAGAGAATTGAGAAGAATGAGAAGCTAACCACTGCGGTGGTTGGAACTAGGGTCAAAATCATTCTCCTCCATCTCATAGTCATCCAGCAAGGCCAAATTCCGGTCCGGCTTCTCGCTAAGAGAGAGAAATGACGACGCCGAAGAAGACGACAATGCCTCCTCGTCCTCGTCTTCCTCCTCGTACTGTTCTCCATCTTCATCAACATCCGAAGAGTAGTAATAACCGCCATAGCTGAAATCAACTTGTTGCTCTCTCTCCTCAATCAACGGCCGCTTCTCCTGCAAGCCTCGGTTTCTGGCTCTGCTCGCGGCTCTGAGTTGAACGGAGCAGAATCGAGAGAGTTGCGAGGGAGATGAGGAGAGAGAAACGAGATTTTTGGAGGTGTGGGAGAGAAATCTCTCTCCAATTGAGGGCATACGCGCGGCAACGAGCTCCATTTCTGGAGCTCCAGTTCGTGGTATGCTTGAGTTGTGTCAATGGAAGTCTAGAGTGAGAAAATGTTATCCTCTCTCCCCCTGCGATTCTTTTTCTTTGCCAGTTTCGATAATTGAATAATTCTTTTATGCTTTTTTCCTCTTTAATTAATAATGCCTATGAATTGGGCTAATGGGCCTGGAAATTCTATGCTTTTGGGTTTGTACCCATCAAGTAAACGGGTTAGTTACTACTTTCAAAATCTGTAACCGTACCCTAAATTATTAGGCGGATCAGATATAACAAGGTTTCCTTGAGTTACAAACTATAGCAAGGTTTACTGTTACTATGAATTAGTCAATTTAACATTACGAGCTTTTCTTTCTTTGTTTAATGAAAAAGTAGGGTTTAATTCATTGATAGTGTATTCATGAATACGTAACTAGATATTGGCTCAGACAAATCCCTAGCTAAATCTGCTATGTTCTTGTGGATAAAAGCCTAGCAAGGTGATGGACTGCAGAGTTTCTATCTCTCCATGACATGCACCCAAACACAAGATGACTCGTTGTAGCTTGAGAGAAAAAGGTAGGCCTTATCGGGGGAAAACAAACAAAATTGTCATTTATTTTTGCTGAACTGTACATTCTGCTTGGCAGAAATATTTTAAATTAGGTAACAGAAAAACATGGCTGTTATGCACAAAGCATCAAACAGTCGAACCATTTCCAGCAGTTCTAGTTTTGGTTGGAATGTCATCACTGAGATTTGCTGTCAGGTTTAGAAGCTTCAAGAGAATAACTGGAAGATGATCCTTTCCCACTGGACATGAAAGAACACACCAAAGTTGCACTGCCAAGGGTGATTGCTGCACCGACTGAGCCCCAGAACCACTGTTGTCTTCTCAACCTCTTCTGTCTTTCACATCGTGTAATCTCTGGAATAAACATGGAAATATAAAAGCAGCTAAGACAATAACACAATCACAACTTCCATTTATTTAGAAGGTTACACATGAGAAGGCAATATTTCATTCCACAAGGACATCTTTTGCTAGAAATGACAAAGGCCCAAGATGAAAGAATCATGAGATCAAATGATCTAAGGTTATATATGGCAAATACTTCATGGAATATCAACCAAAGCAAGGTCGTATGGTTTCTGTGCCTGTCACCTGATATCATATAAAACAACTCACATCAAAAAAATTGCAAATCCTGCCCGTCACATAAGTTACCCTTCATTTCTTCGTCTGCACCTTCATCACTGAATGCCACACTACAAGATTTTCAAATTCGAGAGACATGTATCCCACCATTGTAATCCTCGGCATTCATAAACAGAAAAAACTATAAAACGTAATATATTACTAAAGAAACAAAACCTTACCTACGGCTTCTTGGTTCCTCTGAGACATCTCCCTATTCATGGTCTCGTAATAATGCAACCTGTCACATAAACGAGCAATCTCGAAGTTCTTAGCTTCCAGCTGAGCTTTCATCTCAGCTTCGGCTTCTTCCTTTGCGGCTGCCTTCCCAATAGACTCTGAGACAAAACGAGTAACATGAACTTGTTGACAGATCTCTTCAATAGGATTAGCGTCTGATTTGCCATCCTCTGACAAACCGTGTAGATCTGGGGGAGATTTAACCCAACAAAGGCCAAATTCTCCCTGAGTGTTTGCCACTGTCTTTGCATTTTACTTAGAGCTTCTTCTACTTGCTTTCTCTTTTCAATCTCCATTAAGAAATTCAACCTCATTTCTCGTAGCTCAATTTCAGAATTAAAAAAGAGCGTCGTGATTGCCGCCCACTCTCCGAGGATAGTTCTAAAACAAAGAGAAAAGGTAGGAAGGTAACCAGTCACTACCACATTGGCTAGTGCCAAAGCCACTAATGTAAAATTTGGCTGCATAACTAAAAGATTGTCAAACTATTATCTGAAAATATTTTCTCTAATTCTAAACGTTAGTAAATAACAAATCTGCTATAAAAAAATGGAATGTAGCCAAGAATTTGCACCCTTTGTAAAGATGGAAAGAGAAAACTGATGGGATGCAAGCTTCAAGTTATCCAACTTGCACCCCTTCTATTCCTGAGACCCTGACCAATGGCAAACCCACCGCGGAAAAGCAGTTCTAATAGAGAAATGATGTGTTGTTTCTCAATACTAAATGGAGAAGACAAACATAAACCCATTTACAATAGAAAAACAAAGGCAGTAAGAATGTAGCCACATGGTAATAAGAATTTCTTATCTTTTAATATCAAATTGATACATCAGTAACATCACCAGATCTTTCACAATCAATAAGCAATGAGATAGTTCTAATTTTGTTATCTCTCCTGTTTTAGGTCTTTGCCGTGCCCTCTCTATCATCGCCCCTTGCAATCAGCCTGCAACTTCTTTTTGTCCCTCATACCACTAACTATTCATATGTCAAGGAAGGGGGTTGATGTAAACGCTTCCACAATAAACATATAGAGCAATCCCAATTCATAATACTATAAACCTCATAATTGCATATGGCATTTCTGAAGTCCATGAACCAACTTCTCAACAGTGAGAAATCTAAATGGATATTGTGGAGGTTTTACAAGTTACTCGCATAACTATATAACTGAAATACTCGAAATAATCCTTGTTAAAATCAAGCAACTCAATCCCTAATCAGTTGTCACTGTGAATATAGTTACGATTATAGTAGGTTATCATTTTGACGCCACTACCTCTTCATGCATGCAAATAATAGGAGGGGCGAGTACCATATCTCAATTCCTACTATACTTTCCTTTGAATGACCCATTACCATGACTAGCATCTCAATTTTCTATAGCCAATTAACAATAACAGAGAACAAAATCCTTATAAAACTAAACGTATACTAATCCTATTGATATGCAAAATTAAATCAATAGGCGCCAAGCTTTGCAGCCCAAAAACTTCTAAAATTACCTTCCCAAGCATCATAAAAATCTGCCATGGGGGTGTACATCCTGGCAGAGTGATCCCCGCCATTATCTTCCCCATCAGGATTGCTCACGTAGCTCATAGTTTCCTGCGGGTCAAAGAAATCCTCTGCTTCAACATCATCCCTATTCGAAATCGTACCCGTCAAAATCTTCAGTTCAGCATTTCCTCCCACCACATCCTCACTCAACCCATTACTACTTTCATCTTTATGGCCAACAAAATCATCACCCTTTGCGCCATTCACTTCATTGCCCAAACCTTCATCAGAACGCTCCTCCTTTCGCCCGCGCAACACATTCTCGTCCGAAATTCTCCTGAAATGGCTATTATACAGCCTGGCATCAACCTCATCGACCTTCCTCTCGGCGATGTGCTTATCGGAATAGCTCTTGATGAGGCGAGGCCCCCTGCGCTTGTGGTTGATAACGTAAGGCGAGAGAGGAGGGAAGACGGAGGTCGGGGAGTCAGGGAGAGGGGTAGATTCCGGCGTGGTATACAGCGCCGGCGAAATCGGAGGCCTGGAAGAGGAGGAGGAGGAGGAGGATGCTGTTCTCCTCTCCGGCGTGGAAGAGTTACGGCGGCGGAGGTGAGGGTACGGCGGCGGGATATCCGGCCTCTTGGAGGAGGGATCTCGATCGTCAGGGCGCAACGGCGCCGTATTGCACCTCTCGAGCCTCGAAGAAGGGTAGGGAGTGCTGTAAATGTGCCTCTTCTTCACCGCCTCCATTGATGACGGCGATTTCGAGTCTCCCAACTCCAGCAGACGATCCGGTGATGCTGGATTCAAAGTTGGCATCATTCATTCACCCTCTGCAATTCGAAATTCATCGAAAGAGAATCAATCGAAACCCTAGAAATCAAAGGAAATAAAAGAATGGAGTTATGTCCGCCATTATCAAACCTCATGGAAGAGAGAGAAAGAGACTGGATTGTAGAACCTCCATAACCATAAGGAGGAGGTTTGGGAGGCAAGAGATGAGTTGTTCCTCTATTTCATCCCTAAATTGCTCTTCCACTATTTCATGCCCATCTCTCTCTCTAAAAGGGAGGCAGAGAGAGAGTTGCTTCCCTCCGCGAATTTGAAAGTTGGGGAGATGACAGTCATAACCGATCTATTTCGGTTAGGAAAGGTCGAAATTGCCATTTGCCCGCGGAAACAGTGAAAGAGTTGCAGGGGTCAGGACTCAGGATCGACTTTCGGCGGGGATTTTGCAGAAATAAATGGAGAATATAATATTGGCCCAAAAACATAATTTGGCCCAACGCAACCAAAAAAAGAACCCTGATCATAAATCCAGGCCCAATATGAGTGGGAGCTTTTTTTTTTTTTCCTTTTTTTGTTTCTGTTTTTCTGTTCTACTTCTTCCCCTGTTCTTTTTTTTAAAAAAAAAAAAAAAAGGTGTGGTAATAATAATTGTTACCATTCCTAGTATATATCTGGTTTGCTTCATATAAATGAAAAGGGAATGCAACTAGATAGTAAAATAGGTGAAAATCTCAAAGTTCGATTAATAGTATCAAACGCATTAATGCTTTATCTGGTGGTAATTTTTTACTAGCATTTTACATTACTATTGAAGCGAAATATCTACCCCCGCCCCTTCCCCAAAAAAAGAATTATCTAGCACGACAAGTATACTAAGTTTAAATATAAGGGAGCATATGTTAGTTGAATTGATATCTTTAAAAGTAGTAACCAAAAACTTAATAAGTTTAAACTTATTTATATTGTATAAATAGAAGTATCGTCGCAATGTTGGAAGGAAGTTTGGGCCGATCATATGGTTGATATTTTCTAGCCAACGACCAAGTGCGAAATTCAGCTCATGTACAACCATTAAAATTACAAATTTACACGTACAAAAACAAAAGCAACCAAGAAATGTAAACAACTTTGAGGCTACAGAGTAAAAAAACCAGGGGAAAAAATGAATCAGAATTCATTTGTAGTAAATTACAGGGGAATTAGTGTCCGTGTTCCAGACCCCTCCTTCCTTCAAGTACTCCAAATACCTGGAAAAATCCGGGTTAGCTGTCACCTTCTTCTTCTTCTTACTCCATTTGGCTTCAAAAAGGCTCAAAACTGGGTGAAACTGACCACCCTTTCCACTCTTCTTCCCTTGCTGTTGTTTTCCCTTGGAGTTGCTGTTTGTTGGATCATGACCCGTTTCTGGGTCCGCTTTCTTCGATGAAGATCCGAATAGCATCCGGGCAGGCACGCTCGTGACGCGTTTCAGCACAGCATGACTTGAGTCAGCATGACTTGGGTCATTGTGGGTCTCATCCAACAGCCTGTTATACCCGCCATGGCGGTTTCTGGTAGTGCTGAAAGCTCTGAACAGAGCCATCGAACTTTTCTGTGTGTCTTAGGGTAAGTTTGTGCCTTGATCGCTAATTGAAGAATGCAAATCAATTCAGTATTAATAAGAAATTAAGATGTTAAGGTAATGTGAAAAGGGTAAAGGTTTTGGGAGGGAATGGGGATGAGGAAATGGTAAAAGGAGAAGTGGGTCGTTCAATGATTCAAAGCTCAAATGATGGATTTTGATAACATTTTTAATTAATCGATCCGTAGGTAGTAGGTACGGTCACAGTTGATACGTTTGCTTTTTTTTTTTTTGGTCACTATGAGTGCCAATCCTTAGCTTCTACATATTTGACTTCATCTTCGAAAATGACAGAGACAAACCAAATTAAATTTTGTAATAATAGGGGTAACTAAGATTAATTTTAGGGATTGATCATTTGATATTGCACAAAAGAAAAAAAAACGTGTAAGACATTCATAATTTTTCTTAATTTGATTCGATATGATAATCATTATGAGTAATTTCATGAAATTGATTTTAAAATGTGTAAATTAAAACAAGTTTATCTCAATGAAAAGAGATTCTATACATATATATCTTTACCTTAATATAGAGTCTCGTTATTAAAATAACTGTCCAATATGAACTTTTTATCTGTCACAAATTCTTAATAAAAAAATCATTTTACAATGACTTATTACAACTTATAATTGAAAGTCATTTGAAAGTTGTAGCTTGACATAATATTGCTGTCAAAAAAAATAAAAAATACAAGAGTTTCACCCAATACCGATTATTTAAGTACCGACAAGACGTGATATTAGGAAAGCATACAAGAAATTACAAGCAACACAAATAAAATGATATTATGAATATCTGAGTCAGATAGCATAAGAGGAAAACTCGTAAAGAAAATCGTGGTTTACTTGGTTCAGTTGGTTGGACTTGGCCCACGCGCAGTGAGAGGCATCCTGGCGTCGATGCATCCATCATCCGATCCTTTGGCGATCGGGGGCGGGGAGAGACAGAGACAGAGAGAGGAGGAAGCAGGTAGAGTTGTTGGAATCAGTAGTGCGAGAGAGAGAGAGAGAGAGAGAGAGAGAGCTGAGGTTGCATAGCTTTCCATAAGAAAAATCATGACAAAAAAATTATGAATATTTTGGGAAGTCCTCAGGCATGACAGGAAACAAAAGAAGTTGGGACCTCCTTTCGTTGCAATGCAAACCACCCCAACTACATTTTTCACCACAGTTACTGATTACTACAATCATCTACAATTCTACATACAAATATATTTACGAATACAAATATACTCAATCAACCCCCGCACCTTCGGTCTTTTTAACAGTCAGCACTACTACTTCTCCTCTGAGTTAAATCTGTTCCAAGCTTCCTGTGGAATGGAAGATCAAGACAAGACGATAGATATGGTCAGCTCCTGCTATCAAATCTATGACAAATACAAAATGGTGAATTTATCCTCAACAAATATTAGCCCTCGTGAAAATACAGATTCGGATTTGGCTCTAAATTCAGTAGCCATGTTTAATATGATCCGAGGATAAATGGCATGATAGAAACACACCTTTAGGAGATCAAAAACCTTCTCACAAATGTACTTCTGTTGGATGGTTGCCCCACGCTGCTGTAATTTGTCAGGATGGACACAGAGAGTGGCTTTCCTGTAAGCTTTTTCACCGCAGCAGCTGTTATAACCTCAGTCAATGGAATTGGCTGCCAACCACTATCAGGCCCAAGGATCTGCCAGTAAAGACGTTGAAATTTTGAATAGAACAATAACCTCAATAAATTCTAGGACAAATATAATTAAAGCCAAGTGAAACAGCATGGAGATATTACAGGAGCAGTGAGTTCAAGAACAAGAACATTGACGAATGTACATGAGTTAATAATTGATAAACACATAGTGGGAAGTGCTTAGTAGTGAAGTCCTTTGCCAATCTCTCTCTATATATATACATGGCATAGCCATATCAAGACTTAGAAACAACCCCCCGGAAAAAAAAACAAAAAAACAGGTAGAGTGAATCAGGCTACTTACATATTGCAAAGTGGATAACAATGCTCGCAAGTTCCCTTCTTTGCCACTTGACCATCTTTTGATATCAGCATCGAGAGTTTCAGCTAACCTCTACAAGAAGCGAGATCCTTGTGATCAAAACAGGTCAAAGAAAATCATCGAGAAATAGATATCACTGTGTGCAATATAAGATGCTTACATTCCTCTCAGTTTGCTCTCTTTGAGCAAGAAGATCGCGCATGTTTTTCTCTGCAAGGGCTTTAGCCTGAAACACCAATAGAGACATTTAGGCTGAATGCTGACAGAATAAATTTGACATGGAATATAAAGAAAGCAAAAACATACCACGCGTTCAACAGTTCGCCGGTGCCTCTCTAATCTCGCCTTGCATCTCTCCACTGGTTCACCATCAGCTGCTTCAAACCTGTCGCTAACCTGCAAAACAAGTAGAAGAGGGTCAGAGAAAGTGACAGCAAACACTTGAATTACAAACGAAAAATAGAAGAGCACTCACAGAGGGCATAGAGCTCTGCCTCATGACTGGGTCTCTTTCAGATGAATATTTTTCTGAAACAGATCTCTGCATTCGTTCTCGTGCCTCTAAAGTAACCCTCTCAACCATCGCTTTCTCAATGGCACGTTGGCGAGCTTCAGCAGTAGCTCGCTCTACAGCTGCACGCTCTGCCCTCAACCTGGCTTCAGATGCTTTATCAGCTAAAGACCTTTCCCTAGCCTCTGCACAAGCCTTCTCTAGTCTCTCTCGGGCTTCAGCCATTGCTCTTTGTCGTGCTTCATCTGTTGCTCTCTCTAGAGCAGCCCTTTCGGCCCTGTCACGAGCGTCTACATAAGCCCTTTCACGGGCTTCACGAATTGCTATTTCGACAGCCATTCTATCCTTTTCTCTTTCTCTCTCCCTCTCCTTCTCTACCTCAAGTTTTCTGAGTTGTTCCTGCTCCAGGTCTCTCTCTTTTTCATTAGTTTTCTCTTCTGTTATGATCTTTCCCTTTCTTTCTGTGCATTCGCTAGCACTAGATGGCTCAGATTTTTTCTGGAAGCTTTCCTTCTTCTCTGGCCTGGCAGTATGTGCTGCTTCTTTCTTTCTCAACTGTTCATTCCGACCATTGTTCCCTTCTTCTGGTGCAGATCTTACCTTCTCCTCCTCATCATGGAGGACCTGATCCTCCCTAGAACAGTCCTCTTTTCTTCTCGCTCAATCTTAAAAGCATTGGCCAACTTCGGATCAGAAACTGAGGGTGCAACTTTCTTTTTTCATGGTTTAGAGTTTCAGTACAAACCTCATCAGATGTATTCCTGTCCTTTGTGTGAAGAGTGTCTGGGGCATGAACTGTTCCTTTATTTTTAGAGTTACCAGCACCCACTTGACTGACATTAGATTTCAGTAGTCTTTCATCAACTGGAACATCTGGGGTTTCACCTGCTTCCATCTTGCTATCTTTGTCTGCAGGCACAGTGCTGATATCATCATTATCCTGATGACCAGGCACGTGCAGAGACTCCTGAGCTTCCATTTGTAGCTTGTTGAGTTTACAGGTCACTTTACTGAGCTCAAAATCTTTCTCATTAAGCTTAGTCCCATTAGGTAATTTCATATGATCATCCTTACTGGAGAGCCCAGTTTCTAGAGAGCTATTAGGTGCTAGCTCCTCATCTACCTGATCACTGTTTACTTGACTTCTCTGCAAGGTTTTCCGATTATCATTGTCACCAGCATTGTCAAGAACTTTACAAGTTTCCTCCAGCACATCTGTCTGCATTGACTCACTCCCAACTTGTCCCAGCTTGGCAGATCTCTCAAATCTTCCTTCACTAGTCTCTTGTTTCGGATTCTTTTCTGATGTCTTGCTGTCAACTACAAGTTTCTGAGCTTCATCCATCCTCTCCTTTGTTTTCTCTAGCTCTGGAACTTCTCTATTCCTACCGTCCTCCAGCTCCACAGCCTCTTGTAAAGGTCTCTCAGTTCCCCGACAATCAACAGCATCTTCAGCAACGCTCTCAAATTCATTAATTTGCTGCAAGCCTGTTGTCTTGACATTTTCTTGGCTCTCAGAGGTTCTTTGAAGCCTCTCCTCACCGAATATGTTCCCCAAAGCTTCCTTCGATCTTTCCTCCTCCACCTTTCTTTGGTGGCTTTGACATGTTTTTGCAGTCGCCCGGCACCAACCGCATTATCAACAGCTTCAGTCTCCTCCACCTTCCTTTGTTGCAGATATCTCATCTTGTCATTTTCTTGGCTTTCAGAGGCTGTTTGCAGTACTTCTCCACTAAACCCCACATCAAAAGCTTCCTTCAATTTATTATTCTTCATTTCCGACCTCTGATTGTCCTTCTGTTTTTACTACCTGTCATTTTCTTCTCCTTCTTTTGTGTTTCACAAGCCTCTTCTGCTCTCTGTTCATTTTCTTCTCTGAAAACAGATTCGTGCATTCTCCCTTCACAATCTTCCTGTTCACACGATCCTCTCATTCTCCCTTCCCCTTCCTTACTTTCAACAACCTCTTGAATTATATGTTGACGAGGGCCATTTTTATGTATATCACTGTGTTCTCTACCACGAGCCTCGTCTTCTTTGAGCTTAATTTCTTCCTTCTCCTGTGTGTTCTTTGACCTGGTCGCATCTTCTACCTTTCTACTTGATTCATGAGGTTTTCCCTGCTCCATTTGCTGAGCTTGCCTCTCATTCTTCTCCAGTTTACCTTTCTGCTGTTTTAGATTTCCTTGTGGCACACCAAGTCCCTTTTCAGTTTCTGCATGTCCACCAATCACAGTGTTATGAACTTCTTCGGCCACCCTGACCATTTTTTGATAGTATTCTTGCCTAGACACTGCTTTTGTTGCTTTCAGTCTGCGCCTATTTTCTTCTGGCACACAAACCTCATCAGCTGAATCTGAATTGTGCTTATCATCACTGTCCTGCTGTTTTGGAGGTGTTGCCGTCCTATCACCAGTGCTTGGCCACTGAGAAGCTATGCTAGCCATGTCACTATTTACAAATTCATAATATTGTGTTGCCTCTTTCCATTCACCCACTCCTCCAGTAAATGCAGTATCCACAAGCGAACTATGCTTCTTCCTACTCCTCCTGTCAGCTGGCTTCTTAGTTACACCAGTATGCTGTTCAACATCTGAATTATTTGGTAAAATTTGAGCAGCATTTCTAGCATGCCTATCCTCAGCAGAACTTTTAATCTTGGTAGGTGCCCTATAACTTGCTGCCTGCAATCTTTCGTCTTTCAATGCACATTCATCATGTGCCATTTGAACTCTCTCCCCACCATTTACATCAGATTTTAATCCATTCTCACCATTCTGAAGACTGCCCCTCTTTCTGTCCATTGAAACTTTTGCAGCTTTAAGTTTTGCTTGAGCTTTCTCCATTGCATCTTTGATAGCAGCAGCAGAAACAGCTGCAGAAGAGCTTGAATCAACCTCCATCTCAAAGAATGGTATGCTACCATCAACAGTTGCCTCTAAACCACAATTTTCAGAACCTGTAGCATCTGGCTTCAATCTACTGGAATCTCGTTTACTCTCAGTTGGTACAGGAGGCTGTCTGAAAGGTGGTGGCAGATGAGATGGCTCCGTCCTAAGGTTGACATCAGATGCAGAAGAAAATGTTGAATTTGCATTGGAAATACCAGAACTACGTGCTCTTCCAGATCTGCGGTCACCATCAGATGGTTTTAAAGCAACGGCATCATGTGACATGTGAGACATTATTCGGTTTGAATGTGTCTGGGACATAACAGGTGCAGAATCCACACTAAGGATGATATCATCACCTATTGTTGAGCAAAATCTTTCTTTTCCCATCTCTTCCAAGGATGTGGGTTCGTCAACCACACAAGTATAGCAGGGGATAGCATTAAGTTGCGCTACATGGGTCATATTTGGCGCAGATGTGCTAGTTCCTGGATTGATTTTATGATAGGAAACATTAAATTGTTTGTTATCCAATGATTGATGTGAATTTCCATCTGAGAAGCATGTGCTCTTTTCTGAAAAAGCAAATGGATCTGAATCGTCAGAAAGAGAATCTGTGCCAACAGGCGTCCTGTTCGTGACAAGAAGAGAGTGATCAATACAACCTCTAGTTGTTGCAACCAAACAAAAAGTTGTGGGAGGAAGAAATAAGAATGCAACATAAGCTAAAGTGTAGGAATACCCGAAAAATGCTATAGTGTTCTAACTTCTTAACAACCATTGACATCCCAGAAACTAAATGATAACCTTCTTTCCATGAAAAATACATCAACTAATTAATAACCTCCTTTCCATTTTCCCACTGGAGGGTCGCTGCAAGACGGGAATCCTCAAGGACTACTTTCTTGCCCAATTACTCAAACATATTCATTAAAGACAAAGAAAATTACCGGATCACAAATTCTATGCCAAAACTACAAGATCAAATTTCAAGGCATATCCACCTGTTTCTTCCCAGCTCCTCAAGTTTTCTCCCCCTCTTTAACTTCACCTCATTTAATAAAATTTTACAAATTAGACATGAATATGAGCAAAACAAGGATATTTGACAAATACCGCATTGAGAATCACTAAAAGTAGGCATTGATTTTCCAAGTCAGTCAGCTCAAAATTGAAATATACGAACAGACCAAACCGAAATTAAAACTTACGCGAAAGCAATTCCCAGCTCAAAATTTCAAAGCATTATTCAGGGAACAACAACCGGCCCACAAGTAAAATCACCAAACAAAGATGGAAAAAGAGAGCTAAAGTAGTCATTCAAAGCTCAGACTTTAATTCAAAAAAGGAAAAAAAAAGTTACCAAGCCTCGTCGGAGGAGCAATCGCCGGCGTCAAAAGGCCGGAAAAGCTCATCGTAAGACACGGCAAAATCGACGGCATCAAATCCTCCGAAGACCTCAGAATAGTCAAGAAATGAGCCGCCGGCGTCAATGTCAGAGACGGCGGGAAGATCGAGGACGGGAATGGAGGAGGCGCGGGAGGAGGCGGAGGAGCGGAAAGCTCCGAAGATTTCGGAGTAGTCCTCTGCGCGAGGAGCTAAGGCGGCGAAGGTCGGAGGTCCGCCGAAGACGTCGTCGTATGAGGTGGTGAAGAAGGCGCCATTGCCGCCGTTGCTAGGGAAGAGAGGCGGCTTCTTTCCGCCGGAAAATGTGGTTGGGCCGGAGAAGACTTGAGCTCTGGAATGTGAGCGAGAATGAGAGTAAGAGCGAGAGTGAGAGGAGCCTTCCATGAAGAAGAAGAAGGAAGCTTTAGGGTTTAGGACTCTCACTGGCCTCCCCCTCTCTCTCTCTCTCTCTCTTCTGCGTGTATGTCTTTCTCTCTCCTCTTTTTCTGTCAGTCTGTAAGCACGCATAAGACACGGGTAGGGACTTTGGAGAGAAGGGGGCGACTGGAAGGACAAAGAGGGAGGGGGCGAGAATGGGAGAACCCTGTTGGTTTTCCCTTTTCTTCTCGCCTTTTTTTTGTCTGTAATAAAAATAAAATAAAATATGGACAGTGGACTGACTTGTTCCTGTGTACAAATGTGATTGTGAACCGATAATAACATCCTTTAATTGAAAAGTGTAACTACATTAATATCTTATGTACCATGTGTAGTTCTTCGCCTCGGTACCAATGTAAGGATAGATATTGGATCAGATTTTGATCGGATTAATTAAATTTAGATTTTTTTTTTAGATATGAATATAGACCTTATTTATATCTACAGAGTTTAGAATACCATTACTTGTTTGTGGGGTACAACGTGATAATATATATTGTCTTCAATAAGTATCTTGTGTATCATATCCGGTTCTTTGCCATGATATTATCGACGAAACTTTTGTCTTAGGATGTAACTTCATGGTATAATTAACGATAATCAGGATGAAACAAGAATAAAGTATAAAAAGCAAGAAAATTCAATGGCTAGAAAAGGCAAAATACATTAAATAGCAACCATTATTCCATCGTATTGTAAGCATACTTGTATTATTGTGTATCATGTACATGTGGCCAAAAAAAGGTTGATTATTAAAATCTACCGGAGACATACTCAAAACTTATTCCATTTTTTTTTGTTTTTTTTTAAAAAGAAGAGATATTGAGAATGATGAGTTTCAAATTCATGCTTCTACTTGGACATTCTACCAAACCCCTGTCCAACTCAAGACAGTTTGGTTTCTCTCACAAACAGTCACTTTCCAAATTCCTTCATTCAGAAATTTTTAAAAAATTTATATATGGTGTCAATAAATTCCATGGTCTTTTCTAGCATGCAATATTTATTTTTTTTTATTTTTGGTGAAAATGTAAAGTACAAGAAGCATTATTCATGCACATATATATAAGGCTACCTACCTCCTCTTCCAAGAAAATTTATGAATGAAGGGA
The DNA here is from genome assembly GCA_021018815.1 of Talinum fruticosum. Lineage (NCBI taxonomy): Eukaryota > Viridiplantae > Streptophyta > Magnoliopsida > Caryophyllales > Talinaceae > Talinum > Talinum fruticosum. The sequence continues at coordinate 1,983,188 of JAITYX010000021.1, forward strand.
AGGTGAGAGTGAGGGGGACATTCTGATCCTTAATTAATTAATTAATTAATTTTGAGTCCACAAATAGCATTGTCAAAGAGAGACTTCCCAATGCATGGCAGGCAGCTATGTCCTCATCACTCTTTGAAAATCACTTCTCAACTGTCTATATGTTGACATTATCTATTTTATTCCCTAGTTAGGTATATATATATATCTATGCAAGTCGATAGGCATATAATTCGACTTTTAGGCGAAGGTTTTATAATATGTCAAATTGTATAATTATCTCATTTTTAATAGCAGTAATAATCTACTCGGTTGATAATAACGATAAGAACGCACCTGTAAAAAAAAACACAAATCATTTCAAATTCACATACACCACACTATAATTGATGTACAAAAAAAGATAAGTCTTCTCCATCTCGCTTTGGGTATATGGACGCTTCTAAAAGGAGGAAAAATATAATGTTTCTAAGCCGGTCTTCAACAACCATACAACCAACTATTCGCATTGTTCCACCAAACTTGATACTTAACTATCTCTATCGTACTACTAATTATCTTGTTGTTAAGTCAAGTATATCCTTGGCGCAAATACAATTGTTCAATCCACTAGCTTGGTCGAATCAAGACTTGTTCAATCCAAGGAATTACCGGCTTACATAACTCATGTTTCAAACATTACTTGAAAAGGTACCCACTTACATGGTAGACTTTCCATCACCGATCGATATCTTATCCACCTATTGACTATTTAAATTTAAAAAAATTTAAAAGTTGTTAAACAATACCATAATAAATATTAATTGGTGTTTGTTGAATTTCATAAAATTGATGGGGATCGTTTATATTTGATGGGAATCGTTTGGGCAGTTTAGTTTATAACGAAGTGGTTAGTCCAAAACGAAATTTCATGGATATGAATATGACCATGATACATCTAATAATAGCCACATTTTGTTTGAGGTTGAGGCCAGAATTCTTTTCTTCCTATGAATCATTAAATCGGCTGTATTTTTGCTGTCTTTTCTTCTCATCAATCATCACTTTCAATTTTTGGGTATTTTTCAATTACCTCTAAGTCGACAATTTATAAAGAAAATAATTGTATGTTATTCATGTTTAATATATTTATGATACGGAACTCTATTTAGCGAGACTGATTCTCAAAAATTTATTATGTTTATAGGTACAATGTGTTACATCCATTTTCTAGGCATTATATCAATTATCTTGCCTTAATTTAACCTAAAACTGTATATATGGTAGTTTTTCTTGCACTACAGTATTTCCAAACAATAATTGAAAATAAAAAATCAATCATTCATATGGATATGGCGCCCAGCTATAAGGAGATGAGATCACGAGGGAATAAAAATGAAAAAGAAAGTCCAAAAAATACAGGGCAGTGTGGTTGTCTTGAATGGATTGTGTTGGGATGAAGCTGTCCAAAGTCACCCAATTTGGCCTGTCTTTATTTTGCTTCTTCCTCACGAGAATGTTCCCTATTTTGAATAATTCATTTTGCTTTCACAACGTCTCATATGCACTTGAGAAGTATCTATTATTTGTTATATATTAACAGATGATTGGACAAATGGGAAAATAAAGAGAATTTTGTGCATATAATCACTATCTCTCTTAAAAATACGTGCTTCCAGAAACATTTAAAAATTTGCATTTTGCTTTCCCACCTCCCCCATTTTTATTTTCCTCAACCTTTGTTTGTTTGATTTGAACATGGTTAAATATTCAAAGAAAGTAATCTCCTTTGATAATTTGTAAACACCAATAGCATTTGGCTCAGTTGGTGTCATTGGAGTTTTAAACTTTCGTACTAAGTTTCAAATTTTGATCGTTGTGATCTCCATCTCTGAAAAGTTTCTCATGGAAGGTGACAGGATAAGGTTTCTATTGAACCTAGTACAATGATTATTTTAAAAAAAATGATAAATAATATTTTACATAGATGTTTAATTAGTATTTCTACGAAGTAGGACCATATATTTATAGAGACCTTCCAACAACAAAAAAAAACCTATTTATATCATCGTTAAAACTTCAAACTTTGCTCGTAGGAAAATTTTGGAGTAAGTTAAATGTTATTTTAAAAAAAATTATGATTGTTCAGATGAAAGGCTAATAAGTTTAAAGCTCCGAAAACTAATTTAAAACAAATAATACCAAACAAATGACTCCACTCATAAATCACAAATAATACTAGATCAGTACAGGATTTGGATGACTATTTCTCTCCAAGATGTTCGGTTGACTGCTCATCTTGTATTTTATTTTTTACACCTGAAAGTCCACCAATTTGACTGCCTTCCACAAAAATTAATTTTCCATACTATGAGCTAAACTCCAAACTTAATTACTGTTCAAAACTCAAAAACTAAAAAGTTATTTATCGCCCAAGTTTCTTTCAAACAAATCAATAAATCAGGTTTTATACTTGGTCACACCCACCCCTTAGAGATTTTTTTTTTTGAAAGGGTAAGTACAACAATTAACGAGTAGCCCTTCTCGTAAAGGTTTTACCTAAATTGTCCTCCATTAGAATGGAGAGAAAGAAGAAGAAGGAAAATCTGACCAAAATAAAGAAGAAGAAATACAGAGACCACATTTGACCACCCAATCAGCGACACCCACCCCTTGAGATGTCATGCTCTCAGTGTCAAAAAATTAAAAGAGTTCAACAAGATAAAAAACGCTTAAAAAGTAAAGCATAATCATAAGCTATTACTATTATAATTTCAAAATTAGTCTAAAATACAATACTTATAAATATTCTAAAATAAATTTAAAACTTTAGAAATGTTTAGATTATGATTAATAATAATAAAAAAAATTATAAACAGTACATTGTTATGAAATTCAAATGATAGACTGGGAAAGGATAAATGTTGATCCTCCCCAAAAAAGAAAAAGGTAAAAGCAGCAAGTGATAATCTTGGACTAAGCTTCTTTTAGCACATAATTTAATAAAATAAAAAGAGAGTATTAGCCTTAATTTACCCCCAAAAGTTAATTAAATTAAATAAAGGAGAAGCCCCTTTGTCTTGTCCATTTGGGCCTGCTTTCCCATTTTTGCCCCTTCTTTCCCGCCATTTTAGGATAAAATATGCAATGCAATGCAATGCAACCAAGATTTTACGTTTTGTCCTCGTATCCTATGTTTTTGCCCTTTTCTTCAACCTCTCTCTCTCTCTCTCTCTCTCTCTCTCTCTCTCTCTCTCTCTCTCTCTCTTTTTTTTTAAAATCTATAATATTGTTTGTGGCACTTTTTAGTCTTTTTGCGAATTTAATAAATAATAAAGCGGAGTGCAAAACCTTTTGTTGGAATATTTTGAATAATGAGAAAGGAAATTTAGAGTTTTCTATGGTAACTCAAGCCAATTAAATTAAGAAAAATAATAAAACTTTAAAAGATAAAAAAATAATCAAATTGAAAAAAAAAAAGCAAGATTCAAAATTTAGAGATCCATAAATGGAGTGTCTCAAATCGATGCATTTAATTATCATATTAATCTTGATAATAATTTAAATTTTCTTAAATTAAATTATTTTGATTTTAGGACAAATCAATTTGTATCGAATTTATATTTTTCAGTAATTTTAAATCAAATTTAAATAATATTATTATAGCCGGTCAATCTTTTCCGACTTTTATTCAAATACCAAGGGTTTTGAAAAAGTTTAAGAGCAATGTCTCACTTTGCTTGGTGTAGAGACCAACAAGCGGCTGCCAGCTCAAAAAATGGAGGTGATGATATCCTTTAAGCAGGGCAGGCCCATTTTTAATAAAATTATTTTCGAGGATTATTTATTTTCTGGTGGTGGGCTCTCATGTTGGCTGGCCACTATGGTTTTCCAATGCATGCTCTGTTTTCTTCTGCTCTCTCTCTCTTCGTTGTTTCATGGAAAAAAGAAGCCAAGTTATGATTATTTGCATAATAATTTTTTTAAAAAAAGAAAATAAAAAGAAATTGAGAGTTAACGTAGTCTATAATCCATTCCCTACGACGAGATGAGGTGGATGTATATACAGAGAGTATGCCTCTCCTATCCTATGCAATGATTGATTAGATTGCCACTCATGATTAATTATTGCATATTATGCCTTACAACTTCATTTTGTCCCATGGATTTTTTTCTTGATAAGGACTTCACCTGCAACAAGAAGAGCAATGTTCACGTTTTAGATCCTACATCAACATTAATCGACTCAAAAATATAAATTTAATAAGGTTTATAAGATTATTAGTGATATAAGCAAGCACTCGAGACTCTCGTTAACCTAAGGGCACGATTATTTACTTTACGCTCTCATGTGCACATTTTGGCCCTTGATCTATACAAAATTACAACAAATTATGGTCTAAAGAGGAGAATCTTACATCCGACCCATAAAAAGGGCTGGGGGTTGGACTTGGGATGGACCATTTCATTGCTCAAGAATTTCATAAATTGAGCCCAACTGTGTGAGCAGTCCAAACAGTTGATATTGGTCTAAATGTTCAGTGTGTGATGTGTTTGTGATTGTGAGGTTTGTTCTGGTTGTTTGATCAACTGAACTATGCGACAACAATGTAGTCCAGTATGGATCCTGTAACAGCGTAAATATGGTTAAATATACGACGTTACATAAACATTGAAACAATAATAAATAAGAGATGTCGTTTTTGATATCATTTGAAGCTTATTTCCTTGGCTAATGCTGCAAAAACTCATCCTGTATCGATTCTGAGTTTTCTGACCGGAGGCACTCTGACATCAAACATCACAGGGGTGGACCTCTTTTGGTTACAGAGCTACAAAAATGGTAAATTATCTCGAGGAAAAATGTACTGATCAAACAAAAAGGGGGTCGACTAAGGAGGGATCCCTAGAGAACTCATCTCATTCTCGCCTTCTGGGTCTCTAACTATGTGAGCGACGACCTCAACATGACTATCATGTAAAAATTTTGGGAACAGGGAGATCCTTCATCTGCATCTGCTTATACATCCATTGCCGGTTTTCAGGGGTCACATCACCACCGAGTGAACGAATGACAGACCCACCACTACATGAGCCCACCTTGCAACAATCCTCCAGGGACAACCCTTTTACCAAGCCATATATGAACCCACTCGCAAATAGATCGCCGGCTCCAGTGGCATCACATGCACGGGCATCTCCTATGGCTGAAAATTTTACCATCTGCAAGGGAAACCATTAAGTATTGATATTTGAGGTTGCACAATGTAAATATGCAGAAAATGTGCTGAAAAGCAAGAAGTAACAAACATGATGCACCATTCCATGTGAGTAGACCCTACAGACCTCCTTCCCATGCTTTGCAATGCAGCCTTTCGAGCCAAGGGTTATCACAGCCCATTGGCAATGCGTGGCTAGATAATCAAGAGCTGCTTCGATACTTGTCTCTTTTTGTCCCTACAAATTGATATACTCTTCTTAGTGCAATGATTAGAGTGCACAGTGGAGAATAACTGAGCCAAACAAAGAAGCCTTATATCCCTTCAGTTCATTTTACTCCTTGGCAAGGAAGCCTAAGCTTTTAAACACATCATGGAGAACCTTAAAATCTGAATCCAAAGTGTAAGAGGAAGTGCTGAGTACCTCACAACCTCCAAGGCTTCATCTTCATTGGCAAAACAAAGGTCAATATCTCCAGATTCGAGCAGCTGCACTAGAGATGATCGATTACTTCGAATCATCTGCCAGATTTCAACACCTCAATAACATCATTTTTTTACTCTCCCCAAACCACCGTTACCAACAAATGCTCGGGATCTAGTAAGTTGGGGAGATATAAGATATACCTCAAAACTAGCCAAATCCAAGGAGACAAGAACTCCATCCCTTTTGGCCATCCTGATGGCCGAACGAATGAGTTCCAAATTGATTGCTGCAAATCTCATTATCAACCACTGAAGGAGCAAAAAAATGAAATATGCAATTTGCTCAGACTACTTGCATAACAGAGGAATTCACTGCAATATCAGCCATTTGCTGAATCCCCAAATTTCTCGATCTACTCTTTGAGGAATGGGATATGATTGAATATAGACCAAATATAGACATGGTAAGGAAATTACTTCCAGAATCCAGGACCTGGTTACAGGTTAACTACCTTAGAGCCTTTGAAGTTATCTTCCATCAACTCATCAGCCTGAAACAATAACATAAGAGTAGAAAGCAAGTTAGCTCATTCATCATTCATATAGGTTAGGATGATTCTTATGGGAATCATCGCCAACATATCCTCTCCAAATAACAGATGGAAACGAACTGTCAATATCATCAAAATACCAATAAAACTCCAAAAATACAAAAAGGACTTGTACCTTTAGTCTAACAGCATGTGAAAGGCACGGTCGCATGGTGCGGTTTCCAATTGCATCAACCAAGCAGACGCACTGTATTGTGCCTTAGAATTAGTTCTAATACACATTCTGAATAAGATTCATACGGAGCTTCAATGTGTCACAGCAGTGAAAAGCCTCACCTGAGCAGTCGCTCCCTTCTTTGTTTTCAATCTTGAAAGGTCTACGTTCTTAGAGCTCATGTTATTAATAAACAACTGGCCTTGCTCATCATCACCACACGCGCCAACTAGTCCAGAGTCCACACCGAAGCACGCTGATAAACCTCGAATTGTATTTGCAACACTACCTCCACCAAGGGTCTTTATGGGAGAAAAGCCATTTTGGGATGGGGTTATGTGGGTTTTGACCTCAGTCAGTATGTGCTCCACATCCTCCCATGCGACCTAATATGAACAAAATGACTAAGTCAAGAAGAGGCCATATAAGACATACCTAATAGATAGAGCTTAACAACTTCATCCCTCGAGAGCGAGTCACATTGCATCATTCTACATAAATGTAGTATCTCAGAAGTAGCAACATCTAGATAAGGAACAGTAAACTCATCAAGGAATTCTTTGATCAGAGAATTTTTACAATTCCCTCACCAGTAAACATCTTCATGTACCTCAGTCCCACACTGAAGTTGAAACTCACAGGTACAAACCCAAAACCCTCTTTGAGTCCTTGATGTTTCAGTTGAAAGAAAGAACTAACCCCCCTCCTCTCTCTCTTCAAATTCAAATTTATATAGGTTTGCACACGAAGATCTTCAGAGGAAAAGGGTCATTCCATGAGCTTTCTATTTGGAGAATTGTGACAAGATTAAATCTTTATTAGTATTAAACAATGCATCATAAGAAAGAGACAGGGAAAACCAGATATAGACTCAAAGAGGGCATGAGAGGAACAAGAAAGAAAGGGTTTTAGAATGAGAGAGAAACGAAACTTTACCGGGACAGAGCCACCCCTATCACCAGGGATTTGATCAAGGAGAGACCAATCAACCCTAGCCACATGATCAACCAGTGCAGAGGGTTGAAGCCCCAAAACCACCGGGACTCTCTCTCCGCTCTTACCATTGGCCATAGCTGCTACAACCCCATTTTCATTCCCATTCCCATTCCCATTCGCCACAGCATTCAGGTCAACCCCCATTGACCCGACCCGAATAAGTCCTGTACTGAAGCTTCCTCAAAGACAACGCGAATGGCACCCCACCACCCTCGGCGGAGCTGCAACTCTGTCTAAGAGGGCGGGGCGGTGGAGATAGGAGAGAGAATCCTGATGCTCGCTATCCTATAAGTGTGAGCAGAATCCAGCAGCCGTTACAAAGGCCCACTAACATTTTGCGGCCTCATAAAATACATGTCAGTCCATTTATGGAGTGTTCTATATTTCATCATCTTATCATGTAGAAAATTTATTTTATTTCCCCCTCCCTTCTCGAAAAATATCTCGTCTTATTTTTTCTATATGTTTTAAATTAAATTATATCCCCCTCCCACTTTTTTTTTTTTTTTTTTTTAAGCAACCTTGTAGCTTTGTACATTACAAGTGATATTCGGATTACCCAAAAATTGCATGTATTGAAAATTTGACCCGCTTATGAGTTAGAGAAATTAGAGTCTGTATTTTGTTTTCTTTCATAGTTTTATTGTTCATGGACATGTAATCTTCTTATGCACAACTCAAATTTTCTCACGAGGGAAATCCTACAACGAGAAACTAAGGTATGTTCGTTTCACTTGTTAAGACTAGCGGTTATAGCGGTTATGAGCTATTACGAGCTTATTATGAACTGTTATAATTATTGAATTTATAGTTGTTATGAGTTGTATAGCAGCTTATAAGTTGCTACAGATGGTTATGAGCGATTATAAACTCGTTATAATGGTAATAATAATATTAATAATTAACTTTTTAATAATAATGACAATAATAATAATAATAATAATAATAATAATAATAATAATTATTATTATTATTATTATTATTAGTAAAATTGTCGAAAGAGTACTATAACGATGACAATCACGATCATTATAATAACAAGTTACAACGACGATAATGATAATAACAATAATAATTATAGTAATGATATTAGTAATAATAATAATAATTTTTCTTAATAATAATGATAATAATAATATAATAACAATATAATTAAATAATAATAATAATAATTATTATTATTAGCTGTTATAGTAATGATATTATTATTATTATTATTATCAATCATTATCATCATACTAATTTAAGTTTATTAGTCTGTTATAGTGAGTAATTATTATAACGGTTATAACTAGCTATTATTAGTCGTTATGAGCTGTTATAGTGTTATGCGTTTATTAGCGGTTATAAACGCTAATTCAAAAAATAGCTGTTATGAGCTGTTATAGTGTTATGCGTTTATTAGCGGTTATAAACGCTAATTCAAACATGACCTTAACAGTGGATGAGATGAATCTATAGACCAAATTTTTCAAGCCTAAACTCTATCGTATCCTCATTGAGGGGGAGGGGGGATAGAGGGTACAGTGTGGCCCGTAAGCCCCAAGGGTACGCCCATATTTCCTGCGCTGAGTCATGACAGATGCAATTGAATTTTGAGAGCTAGTAATGGAAGCAAAAGACCCATGAGTTCACAATCCATCTTTATTTTCACTAATCATATAAAGAGTGACATTTGCAAGCATACAAATACCTGCGTTAGCATAAAACTCCAAAGGGTAATCCTAGCAGACAATTTTTCTTCATCAACCATTGAGACAGCTGAAACACAGAAGCTGTCCGAACTACATCTTGCTTCAGTCAACCTTATTTCAGGATTCTTCGACTGCTTCGAAACACAAGCATCTCGCAAGGTGATCGACAAGTTGGAAACCTTGAGAAAGAGAGATGGCTAGTTCCTGACTTCTACAAGACAATGGAATAGCCAAATGCCAAATGGAGTGCCAGAGTATTTTCTCTACATCAGCCTAGTTGTTAAACATTATTTGAAAAGGAAATTTAGCCACTCTCTGTAAAATCTGGGGATGGCCAACCAAGTAACCTGAAAACACATTCCAAAGAGACGGAAACTGAAAAGGGAAACCCAGTTAAGAAGCCTTGGGTGCTGCCTCGTCAGGAAGGATAAACTCTGGAGGTGTTTGAGATAGAATTGGGCCGTAATTTTCATCTTTCTGTGCATATTTCTTGCGTAACACCTTGACAAATTCAACCTCATCAAAACTCTTTGCATTTTCAGCTGCATGAACCTGAGCTAAGTTGGAGTAACTGACAGCTGACTGAGAAATGAAAGCCATCTCTTCCTCAGCGAGCTTCCTCAGAAATTTTGCAGGATTTCCAGCCCATAACTATTTAGAGAAATTTCAACATAAAATCAATATTATGAAGTAAACTTCCATATGAAAGAGGGGGGGCAGAATATCACCAGAAACCTGTCTCACAGAATTATCAGCGCAGCTGAATAAGAAAACAAAGGGAGACATGCAATACATAATTTGGATAAATCAAGCAGCTAACAACAAAACCGGACACAACAATTCCAACATATCAGACAGGAACTGATGTCCATACTACTAAAAAGCTTCAAATTCTCTTTGAGAAAGCCCAACTTACAGTGCTTCGCTCTCACAGTTGGGAGTATAGAAACTTTGAAAAGTACTAGAATCATCTCCCAGTAAAAACATTCAAGATTTATTTTAAGAATACGATAAAGAAACGGTCAAGTTTCTCTTCAATAAAGGCGTAGAAAAGCAGCAAACCCTTAGACTTCCACACAACTGACACAAGTGTATCAGTGTATCTCTAACATGGTAGCCTGAGATGCAAGCCTGCTTGCCAGTGTAAGCTAGCTTAGCCAGAACAGAATTTGAAGGTGGTATTAGAGATCTATGTTTAAACTCCACCAGCATCACAGCTTTTTTCTTTTTCTTTTTTTTTTTTTTGGGGGAGGGGGAGGGGATGTTGTTCAGGCCTACTTGAGCAGACAAGCTGAGCTGGCATCAGAGATTTGTTAGACACCACCAAAAAGTTAGCTCAATAAGATACAGTGTGCAATACTAGGTAGTTGCAAATGAAACGGCAACAGCTCCTAGCATATCATTGGAAAAGATTGGTTTGCCTGTTTTTGCAACATTAACGCCCGAGCAAGTATGAACATGTGTGTCTCACATTGTGATCCTATTTGTCAACTCAACCTGTTCCCTAACCTCTATAAAAATCATTGCTGTTCAAACATCCTTTTCGCAGCTGCAGGCTGTCTACTATGCCAATCACCCTTCAATAACCCACGTTTTACACTCCATTGAGCCAAGAAAGAATGTGTCCATATATCCACTAACTTGATTCATGAAAATGTAAACTGATGCACTTTTTTGACAAGAGGACTCCAACCGAAGAGGAAGAGGGGTGACCTCCTAAGGGAAAACTCAAATATATTAAGAGAACATCTAAAAACAGGTCAGTCAGCTGAACGATCAGTTCATGGGATCTGAGTTTAATACTAGCAATGGCCCTCTTGGACAGGTGACCTAAAGGCTAGATAGTAAAAATGTTCTTATGAAAACCACATCTTCTGTGTGGATAAAGAATGGTTTCTTCAGCATAAACATCAGCACAGAACATGATCAACACCATGTGGGTGTTATGAGATCCACTCAAAACATTCAAAAGAAGGGAGTCTTATTTTGTAACTAACACGAGACTCCTATACTGTAAAATCACATAGAGAGCTCCTTGTTGTAACCAACAATGAAGTGCATGAGCCGCCCCCCAACAAAAAAAGAAAACAACAATCTTATTCTACCCATTAATTTCTCTCCTGAGTGGAGCCCTTTCTTCCGTTTCTAGCTAAAAACTTCAACAAACTGCAAATCCTCATTTCATAAATTTCTGATGGGAAATGATGAGCAGCACACAGCATTTATTTGACTAATTGCATGAAAATAGCTTTGAAAATGATATCTAGAGTGCAGGAATGCTCTTAAGAAGCACTTTGACATAAACATCTAACCATGGAACACAGGAATAGAAGACGCCAAAATGAAATCAAGACAAACCTCCCCAAAAGGGATCCTTGTGTTCTGTCTTACAAGAGATCCAGCGGCAACCATGGCTTGCTTCTCAACAAGAACACCATCGAGCAAAGTAGCGCCCATACCAATAAATGCCTCGTCCTCAACAGTGCAGCCATGCAATACCGCACTATGACCTGTCAATTACATTTGTTCATACCAAAATTTGTTAGACTGGTGCATATATTTAACATGATTCTCTTCAATGCATCACTCACCTACAGTAACATTGTCTCCGATGATAGTGGGCAAGACTTTTCCAGCTAGGTTAGATTTTGCCACATGAACGAGAGAATTATCTTGAATATTTGTACCAGATCCAATACTAATATAGTTGACATCACCTACATCAACAGTTGTCTGTTCAGAGTTCAGATGCCAAATAAAAATAAAATGAACAAGAATAAGCATTATGATGTTTAGAATAAGTGTGCATACAGGTTGCTCACAAGAGAGGGGTGAACTGTGAGCACAACCTATCATTTTCCCAGATCTGATATTGAACCTAATAACGAACACTCATATCCATTTTGAGATGTGTGTGATAAATGTAACTTACAAAATATGCTAGAAGGAGCTACCCCCACCTCCCTAGGCATCATTAGAACACCACCATACGAAATAGAGGAACCACATCCAATCAAAATGCCAGCTGATTACCTCTTAGAACACAACCATACCAAATAGAGGAACCACGTCCAATCTGAACATCTCCCGTGATGGATGCACTTGGAGCCACAAATGCTTCCTTGTCGACATAAGGCTTCTTATCAAAAATGTTCATCAGAGTCCGATGCCGAGATACTACAAGGAAAGAAGTGCAATAAATGCTAATCAGAAATAAAGAAAAGCCTAAAATCAGTCACAAATCACTATTCTTACTTAGGAAGACCATTAACACGACTGATTCTAAAACATGTGTTTCCGTCAACGTATTGGGTTTATTTAACAGCATCCCAAAGTGCAGTTCTTTAGAAGATTGCAATCCTTGAAAAAACCTTCCGGCACTTCTCTTCTTTCATTTTTATTGTTCCTAATTCACTGAGATTAACATCAAGGTTCCCAACATCCAATTTAGCTAAAAAATTTTAGTCTAGGTAATTCCAGGGAGGAAAGGTATCCTGGGGTACCCCCCCAAAAAAAACCGACCTCAACAAAAAAGAAAAAGAAGATGGGTTTGCTCAAAGATAAAAAAAAATGTTACAAGGAAGGGGTGATAGGCGATAGAGGAAACACTGAAAACTCTCAATCCGTGGGCTCCATGACAAATGCGGTCTCATCCGAAGGAGAAGACTCCAATATACTCCCAGGGTTTCTTCAATTGACAGCAATCTTGGAGGTCAAAATCATTCCAAATCCAACAAAATTTCGTTCCCTAATCACTAAAAAGTTCAACAAGAGAGCCCATCACAGCCACAAGATGGAAAAATATTGTCGATTAATGAAGCTTAACAATAGTTCAGACGCATTTCGCTAGTTATTAATGATCAGGGGAGTATTACAACAAAATGTCAACTTCAGTTGATGCATTATTGCCACAAAGATAACATTTTGATTGGCGCAATTGATGATAATTGCAAACGCAAATACATAAAATTTGGAGAGAGAGAGAGAGAGAGAGAGAGAATACATTGCTCCTGGAAGTGGTAGTTGCCTTGCAGGCGAGAACCGAGACGATCAAGGGCCTGACCAGTTTCTCTGATCCAGAACCCAACAGTGTAAAATGCTCTTCCCACTGTTCCCATCTTCCTCCCTCGCAATCTTCCTCTGCTACTACTACTACCTTTTCTCCTTCTCCTTCTTTCCGACGATCGAGCGAAGAGAGAGAAGGCTAGGGTTTAGCTCCGGGAAGAAGAAGGACGGTCACGAATGAAAGATACGGCCATGAGAAATTCGGTGAATATAGGGCCACGTGCTACCACTCCAGCGCCACAGGAGTAAATCTAAACTTTAACCTTTTTTTTTTGTTGCAAATTCGCTAGGGAAAAAAAGTTTAGGATATAAAATTAAGATAATAAAGTTGATAGACAAAAAACAAACACTACTATGCATACTATTTGCTTGATACCAACAAAGTGTTGAACAAAATGGTAGCAATTTTACCACCATAAAAGTCAGAATATAAATTTGAATTATCAAAAGCATATTCAATATAAAAGTTTCTATCTTAAATAATAACAGCTTGAAAAGATTACACACTTAATCAAGCCTTTTTAAAAAATAATATATGCTTGATAAACATTAAACATATAAAATACGTCTATTTCTCATAAAAGTAATGACGTTATAAACTCTCAATATTTAACAATATTAAATTATTAATCAACACACTTTTGATTGATATTCAATAAATTCTTCAATATGAAGTAGAGGGGAAAAGTACAAGTATATCATTTCAAATATTTTCTTAATTTTTCAAGAATACTCTGTCACTTACTCTCTCGCATTTCGCCACAAATTTAAAGTAAACCATTCAATTTGGTCAGAAATGTTTAACGAACCACAGGCCTTAAAAATAAAATGATTTTGTGCAAAGAGGTACTTCTATAAAACAGAGGACAGCACAAGGAGCATAGTTTTTATCATTTCACCATACCTCAGTTTTCAAATCCCTGAACACAGCTAACTTGAAATGAGAATCTTCATGGATAATTTGACATCCAATATGATTAAAGCCTATGAAGGAAAATGGCCAGACAAAACTAAAAATTGTGTGGCACAAGTGTTTGAATTTATTTCAACTGAGGCAGCAGCCCTTCTTTGTAAAGTTCCGCGCATAGCCAACAAAAATAACTTCTGCCAACAAATCTCAAGAAAAATGACAGCAATTTGATCTCCAAAAGGAAGCAAATTTTCAGGAAGACTTTGATGCTTGTTTGTCTGGTAGAATATTTTCAGGAAGGACGAGCTCTGGTGGGACTTCTCGAACAATACCTATCATTGAGTCATACTCCTCATCCTTTTTAGCATATTTCTTCCTCAGTGCCTTTTCAAACTGAATCTCTTCAAAGCCCTTGGTGTTTTCAGTTGCATGAACGCGTGCTAGATTGGTATAATTAGAGGCAGACTGGGAAATGAAAGCTATCTCTTCTTCTGTGAGGTTCCTCAGAAATTTGGCTGGATTTCCACCCCATACCTGTGTCCAGAAATTTTAGCATGCAATCAATAGCTGTATACAAAAACTCGTAACCTTCCAATTCTCTTAACATTTAATTTTTGATGAAACCCTTCACATTTTACAGTTGTATCAGAAGCCAACGGCCAGCCAGGCAATCACTCAGCCACTAGAAGGATGAAAATCAGGAACGCTTAATGCCCAACAATGATTGGCTGGGCCCATGGACAATGTACCATACAAAACAGTATCAAGCACACCAAAAAATGCAAGATTTCTTTTTCATTAGACATACCAGGTATGATGAAACACACAAAAGCTGAAATTCAGTTGTCACTGAACTGTAGTCGAGAATTATCTCATCGGTTTCATCATACAAACAAGTATAGCCTATGGTACCACAGTACTTCTTAAGTCTCATGGTTTACAAGTAGATGCTCAAGCAATCTCATGGTTGTAGTCAGTTCTTTTGGCAGGTCATGTTCCTAAGAAGCACTTAAGACTCCCTTATTTAGGCCTTTTAACTAAAAAAATCCATAAAAACAAAAATACTGCTGCAATCCAAACTCCATCTCTTTCTCACAGCTCCATTTCCATAGTCAAGCAGTTTGTCTGTGACAACCTAGTCCCACAAAAGGTGTCTTAAGCAGATATTGAGACATAGACCTTTCTGAAGCTACAATAAATTCCTACTCTACAGCACTTTCATTGATTATCATGAGCGAGTGAAAAGCATCCAACACTTATCCTGAGCTAAAAACATCTGGAGTAACAAGGACTTTGAAGGGTTCAGAAATCCAACATGAAACACAGCAAATAAATTCTACGTATCAAGGGGCAATAGAGAGAAAGGGAATCCAGAATCAACCTGCCCAGATGGAATTCTAGTGTTCTGCCTAACAAGAGCTCCAGCAGCAACCATGGCATGTTTTTCAACTACAACTCCATCTAACAAAGTGGCACCCATACCCACAAATGCCTCATCATCAACAGTACAGCCATGCAAGGTTGCACCATGACCTGCAAAATTCATATTTAACATCACTAAATGCTACAACAAATTGGGAAAGAAATTGTTATCAACCTGTCGACTTTAGCATCACTCACCCACAGTAACATTATCTCCAATAATAGTAGGCAATACCTTCCCAGCTAAGTTAGTTTTCGCCACATGAACAAGGGAATTGTCTTGAATATTGGTTCCAGAGCCAATACTAATGCTGTTCACATCACCTGTATAGAAATGGATATAAAGACAATAATAAGCACCCTACAAGAATAAGTATGAGCCATGAAACTATGCACTTGTGATTGTTCACATAGAATCCCCAAAGTTACAGACAAGCCCATGATGGGTTGGAGGCACAAGAAAAAAGCAAATGTTGAGCATCAAATCCTGAGTGAGATTAGGTCATGAGTTCATTCAGTCTCCCT
Source organism: Talinum fruticosum (assembly GCA_021018815.1). NCBI lineage: Eukaryota > Viridiplantae > Streptophyta > Magnoliopsida > Caryophyllales > Talinaceae > Talinum > Talinum fruticosum. Next base: position 1,999,177 of record JAITYX010000021.1, read on the forward strand.
CACCTCACTAGGCTTATCCCAAGGAGGTCGCAATAAGTTATTCCTCGCGCCATTTTCTAGATAATTTAGATAGATAAATGTAAGAATCATCCATGGTGTAGTTATATCAAGACAGCATGTCTGCGATAATATGAATTTTTTTTTTTGTTGTAAGCAGTAGCTTTCTTCGATAGGCATAGGTTTTCCATGTATTGTGTAGGATACTCGGTTTGCGTATCCAAATAATTTCTCATAGAACATGTTCAATATCCCAACCCCCCTTCCAAAAAAACAAAACACTCCCAAAATAAGTGAGACAACCATACAACAACCGGTACTCTAAATAATTTTCTTTTTATAAGGCGAACCTAAAACAAGGCTTAACAATTGATATGAGCAAAACAGCCTGTCAGCCAAGGTATCATGACAGGCACCATAAGTCCACATATACCCACAAATATGGTTAAGGTGAGAGGTGCATGCAGTCAACAGGGAAAGAAACAGGCAGTCTATATGCATGCATTAGCATAACATCCAAGAAAGTGTGAGGCAAACCATATATAATTGTGTGTGTGTGCGTGCATGTGAAGGAGCACAGCTGAATAGCTAGTAGCCCTAGGAACTATCATGGGGACATTTAGGAATGTTTCTCTTACAAGAACTGCATGTGTTTTGACCAGCTTACCTCTCAAGACACATCCATACCAAATGGAGGAGCCATGTCCAATCTGAACGTCCCCGATAACAGATGCACTTGGCGCCACAAAGGCATCCTTATCAACTTGGGGAGTCTTATCAAAAATGTCCATGATGGTCCTGTGACGGGACACTAACCAATGAAGGAATTGTGAGATAAAAGAAAGTGACAAGACATAATATATTCTACAAAAAAAATTGTGTGCATTAAATCAGAGATGACATGTTTGCTTCACTATCATCTCAGATCATCAATATCTAAACTTCTTAATCAAACTATATTGAACACTAAGTCAAGTTTCTTCACTATATCGGAGACTGAGATGATAATCATCCCACAGATTAATAATGATCACTATTTTGTAACAAACAGCTTCCACATAATGCCATTATAGTTCCATAAGCTGCAACCAAATCAACTAAACCAGCAGGCTGAAGACTGAGAAATAGGTATGACTTTATTTTAGACAGAAAAAACACTTTAAGCAAGCAGCCATTCGAGTAGTAAGTAAGCACCAACCATCACATTAAATTCCCAAGAGAATCACATAGAAAATTGACTCTTAACATTTCATTGAAGCATTTAAAAATCGGCAAGGTAAAATCGGGTAAACCATTAACGCAATCTTCAGTGACCAAATTTAACAGCAACACAAATAAACAGCCATTAAAATTCTCTCTCTCAATCGCTCACAACAGCCACCTCTACCCAACATTTTCCCTCCCATCAAAGAACATCCACTACAACCTACCCATTCACCACGGAAACGTTTCGTCAAAAACTTAGCTTCAAAACTACATCTTGCGTCGATACGCAACTCTAGTTTGAAAATGAATTGAAAAAACCCTAATAGTCAAAGTTCATTCGGCGCTTCCGCAGTTACAGCATTTGATCCATGAAATCTTCGACGATTGCAATACAGAAATAAAATTAACAAGATCCAAAAACCAATAGGCTAAAAGAAAGAAGCTTACATTGTTCGGGGATGTAATAGTTGCTTTGAAGGCGATAGCCAAGACCATCGATGGCTTGACCAGTCTTCCTGATCCAATTCCCGACGGTGTAAATAGCCTTTCCCAGAGTTCCCATCTTCGATCGATAGGAGGGACTGGAGGAATTAGGGTTTTGTGGATTGATAGGCTCAGAGCCTCAATCTAGGGAGAGAGTGAGTGAGTAAGGGAGGAGAGAGAAAATGAAAAACGGTAGCAATGAAGAAGTGGGGGAGAAGACAGAGGAAGGGCCACAATCTGGGCTCGCTGACACTACCGGACCAATTGCAGTAACTTTCTTCTATTCTTCTTGCGCTTCCCTCAACTTTCCACTTGCCATTTTCACCACAGATTTTTGGCAGTTAATAATTTATATTTTACACAATTTTTATAACTACTCGAACACTTTAGGAACTAAAATTCTTATTTCTAAATAGTAAAAAATAAAATTTAAATAATTTGATATTTATTTTATTTTATTAGAGTTACAAGTTAATTTTTTCGCGACTTTGGTAAATAGATTAGATTAAAAAAACAAAAATCACAACGTTCTCATAAATAAAAGGACAAAATATACTACACTCTCATTTTGAATATTGTTTCGTAGAGTATGAGATAGGTCCTGTTCAAATTAGCGTTTATAAAAGCGTTAATAACCGCTAATTGCTAATAACCACTCATAAACGTTCATAACCGCTCATAAACGCTCATAAACTCATTAATAATAATAATAATAATAACAATAATTATTATTATTATTGTCGTTATTATTAAAAAGTTAATTATTAATATTATTATTACCATTATAACAGTTTATAACCATTATACAACTCATAACAGTCTATAACCGCTAATTATAACAACTCATAATAGCTTGTAACAGCTCATAAACGCTATAAACGTTATAACCGCTAGTTTTAACAGATGAAACGAATGCACTCTACAGTCTTATCTTCGCAAATAAAAAATAAATTGTAAAATACTAACAGATTTATAAATTTACTTTCATATTTGAATAAATGAAGTCATACACATTGTTTGATGCCCTAAGTATGGTGTTTTTTAATATATCATCATACCACAACTTATTTGAGGTTGTCAATGAGCAATATAAAAAACAAATTCTAAATGACTCAACTAAAATAAGACCCACAGTGTTATTCTTAAGTGGATCAATTGTAGACAATCATTTTTGACATTCGAACAATAATATACTTTAAACGGAAATTTGTCAATAGATACTTTTTTTATTAAAAATTTTATTAATGTAAACAATGAGTATTATCTCATAAAAGTCAAATATAAACATCAAAATAACTACATAAATAATTTTATAGAAACATTGCCTTAATTTTGAATAATCCACGAAAGATTTCCAATTAGTTGGACAAAGGAGCACAGCCCTTGTATCCGCAAGGACAATTGCGTTTGATGTTTGCTAAATTGTCAGCAATTTGTTCATTTCACGCGGGATTTAAGAATATTGTTGTTAGAATAAATTGAAGTTTAGAATTGAGGCATTGTTCTTATTTCCAAAAACAATAGACGAGGTTGAAGATTTTGAGGGGAAGGAGAGGGGGAGAGGAGGTTTAGAAAACAGATTTCCTTAAAAATTGATAGCATTTTGCAAGTATTGTGACCATTTCTTCCAAAATTAAGATCATATTGTTGTTCCGAGGTAAACTTTGAAAAACACAAATAAAGACATGAATAGCAACCTGTGTATCATCAATATCAAATCCACTTTCTTATATTTCACTACTGACGTGCAGGAAGTCCGTCATCCTCTTCTAATGACAGTTTCTCCACGAGCCTTGAAAGGTGTTACTTCCTCAAGCTTTCAACAATGTATGAAGCATACAGATCCCTGCATTAAAAGAAAAGGAAAGAGTCATTGCTGGTGACAGAGAGTGCAGGAAACAATTAAGATTGTATGATCATATGGTGTATAATCTTACATTGAATGTTTGATGGCAGCAATGGCATCAGCAGCTGGAAGAAACTCATTCACTGCGACACTCTTGTTCTCATTCTTTTTGTCTGGTTTCCGAGTTAAAGCAACATTTCATGCACAAAAACTTGAGAGCGAGGGGGATGGGAGATTGGAAGACGAGGTATATGATAGGTAGTTCAGCAATTTGGAATAATCAGAGTCCCAATCCCATCTCAGAATTCACTTACCACCAATGCTGACCCAAAACATAAGAAACCCATACTACGATTAGCTGCCTAGGTGATTTGTGATCCTACTGACTCCGATTGAACCTTCGACGGGAATGATACAACAAAGTACAAGTCCAAAATGGTTTGAGTGACTGATAAGATCTTAGGGAAGAACTATACAAACACGGCAACAGCAAACTTAACTTCTGTAAAGGATACAATCTTCAAAGAAACGGCGGATTTCAGCGAGCCGGTGAGGGGGAAGTTCTTTGAGCTCTGTGTAGTGACGGAACTCAGGATCATCAGCACATACTGCTATGATCTTGTCATCCTTCTCACCCTGCAACAGAAAAATATAGGAGAAAATAAGATCAGAGCATTTGTTGTCATAGTAGGGAAGCTTGAAAGGAACCTTTTCTCATTCCTTTTCTTTTCACTGGTCTTAAAAGTCTTGTGACGAAACAGAACTCAAATACAAAGATGTTAACGAATGCAGAGTGCTTCAATCTTGGAGAGAATAGCTGAAGAAAACTAAACCTGGTCAATCATGGGCATGAGTCCAATAGCTCGAGCTCGAAGGAAACAACCTGGAAGTATTGGCTCCTGAAAATTAAAAAAATGCAGAAGCATACAATGTTGTTAAGGTTCCACCATGAGCAAATGCTATGACTTGCACACAGCGTCAAAGGTTGTGAAATGCTACCTGCATCAGAACCAGCACATCCATGGGATCACTGTCTTCACAAAGAGTACGTGGGATGAAGCCATAGTTGTGTGGGTAAACAACTGATGAGTAGAGAACTCGGTCCACCTATAATTGGTCACAAGATTCAAATCTAATTAACAGTGACAGACAAAGCCAAGAAAAAGGCAGCCCGTTCTAGAAAGCACCTGGAACTGTAAGTGAGCATATAGCGTAATTGCTTCAATTTCAACAATTTTAAACTAGCTAGAAAAATAGATGGCCACCCACCCATGAAAAAGTGGAGAGGACGAAAAATAACAAGGACAGTGGGGCTTTACACAGATCCCGAAGCAAAAAGGTGCAGATTCCACTAGGAATCAACCTCATATAGCATGTACTGATAATCTGCAGCAATTGAACTATGCTTAAACTCACTGCTATGCCGGTTTGGCCAGGAATTTTTCATAATCTAAATGCAACTGGGCTACCTCATCTTAACCCTACTTAATAGATTCAAAAAAGGAATACAACTTGTAAATTGTGAAAAAAGGGCTGAAAATGAAAGAGAACGATATAGCATTTTTTTTAATTGAAGGATAGAATACAATAGTGCATAAATGAAGGGGTGAGCAGAGCACATACTGCACCAAAAGTAGTAATAAAGGCAAACAGATTAAGACACAGCCTACAAGAATCAAAAAGAGAATTAGCAGAACATTACTTTAATCAAGCCACTTGTCTTGTCCAGCTCATATTTAACTTTGCTGCCTTTGCTGATCTCAACAACCTGTCAAGCAAGTGAGCATATACCTTATCATTGCAAGCAAGGATGCAATTCCTATGCTAGATCATTCTCTTATCAGCAGGCCAGAAAATAACAAATCATGCCTAGGTTTAGATGAATTGGACATCATATCACCACATCACATAATTACTGGTGTATTGATGTCTCATAACCAAGTACAAAAATTAATCAAACTGACATCAACAATGTAAAATGTCATCCACATCTAAAAGAGCTCACAGAAGGAATGTCCAGAGAGCACAAATCACCTCTAAAATATTACAGACAACCTAGAATGTTTTACTAATATACAAATGGGAATTTGTCGAAGCAGTTTACTTACACAGTTGAAAACTGATGGAGCTCCAGGTCCTACAAATCAAACATTGATACTTCAGGAACAAACTACATATATTGCATTGTGCACAGCTGTAAGCAATGACACAAAGATGGGGTACAGAGATTCAAGGCACTAGAAAAATAAATAGAAGGAGACATCAACAGCTTTAAGTTAAGGTAAAAATAACCAGTCCCTTCTTTCCCAAAACCAACAAACTCGGAATCCTAAACATGATTACACAATCTTGATGTCAGGGGAAGGCAAGCCTTATGGTCATATTTGAACGTATTATCTTCAACCCCTCCCCCAAAAAAAAAAACAGCAAAAAAAGGAACAAAAAATAAAGAAGAAGAATCTGCAATGAAACATTTGCACCCAAAAGATGCTGAAAACTTTTCCTCTGTTTCTTGTTGTTAAAAGAAAACTTCTCCGTCTCAGATCACTCACGCACAAATGTGGGTCACTACTTCTTACACTGTATTAGCATAATCTAAGCTTCAGATCGCTTGATCTCAAGATCCAATAACACTTGGATGTAGTCTTTTTTTTTGGGGGGGTGTTCAAGGCAACCATGCTTAGAGTTCATAACAAACGCTGAAAAGCATATTACAAACAATGAGCTAAGGTAGAACATGGATTAACAGACGGCACAAAGAATGACACAGTATCTAAACTCAAAATACGAAGTAAAATTAGAATGAGCAGTAAGTCGTCAACCCACAAAACTCACAGCTGAAACAATCAAAAGGTGTTGTCTCCACTTACCTATTTCTAGATCATGCCAAGGGTGAGCAGCGACAGATCTTCGGGACATGGAGGAAAGGATTCTCTCATTGAGGGCCACACGGGGAAACTCGAATGGAACTGGTTCCCTTCATTCTTACTCCCCTCTCCCTCATTGTTTGCCATTTTCCCCTACTCAACTGAAACCAATATGTCAATTAAAACCACATAAGAAGAAAACCAAAAGATCCTTGAAAGAATCACCAAATATTTTCAACATCCACCTAGAGTTTTACAGAACACAGGCAGAGTATAATGATAAACAAACTTTTCCCAAGAGGTGGCCTTGAGGCACTTAACCCCAAACGTCCAAGCCCTTCCTCACTAGGTTTCCCCGTGAGTCATTGAGCTCCTTGGACGCCCATATTTCATCCTGGGTGAAATAGAAAATTTTTCTTTCGCAATCAAGCAGATCAAACGTACATTCCTCAAAGATATTTGGAAAAACAGAAAGAGAGATGAAACATGAACAAATTGCACAAATGAGCTCGAAATTTGAACATCATGCGTCAACAGCAACAGATAACAACAGGGTCTAGCGCAAAACATCACAGAGTAACAAACCCCATGAAAAACCCAAAACAAACCCAACAATCTTTCCCCCAAAAATGAAAAGGGCAAAAGCAAAATCAACAAGAAACACACCAACTACGCCAAGAATCATGAAAACAAGAAACAATCAAGCAGGATCATCCGCCCAAAGATTACAGAAATTGAAACGAAACCAGCTAAGGGCAAAGAAAAGAGCTTACAAAATGGCCAGGAGTATTCGATCCCCTTTCTCTCTCTCTCCTCTTCCCTCCCCTGATTCAGCCACACCCTCAGACTCGACTCGGTATTTGAGAGGGAGGATTCAGTGGGGACTTTAAAGTGGAGTCGCGGATGAGTAAGAGAGAAGGGTGTTCTTTTTCGGGCAAGACGTTTCAACCGTCGGTCATAGAGGGTCATGGGCCGTTGGATTTGCCTCGGGCAAAGATCCAAGGGCTATGAGTATTCCATTTTCCCGAAATTCTGTACAGCTTACGTTTCAGCTCTGATTTTCTGAATTATAAAATTATAATTTTGAAAATTGTTTTATTTTACTTTATTTTATTTTTGAATTTACGATCCAGCCGGGCCCGTTCGCACTGCATGTATGGATGGATGGAAAAATGATATTACGTCTGTCCAACGCCAATTCATTCCTCTCTCTCTTTTTTTTTTTTCCCCTTTTCTCCTTTTCTTTGTTCTTAATATACTTTTTTTCGCATCCTTTTTGAGTATTCCTTAGCGAGTTAGGATATAAAAGTTGTGATAAGAGTATCTATATTTAAAGAATATGGTATATGCTATATGAGGTATCACTTCATAAAAATTTGAGTTCGGGTCAAACTTTGATTGAACAAATCAGTGAATGTTTGAAATTCGGACTAAATAGTTTGTGTGATATCTGATTTTTTTTTTTAGTTAGACAAATCGAACAAACTTAAATATGGGTCAAAATTTGGGTTTGGATTATAGAAATAAGAAAAATCTTGCATACAAATTTAAAATTCCGATGAACAATTGATGACCGTACTCGATTTTTTCCAAATCGAACAAATTCGGATATTTAAATCGGACAAGATCTTGCTAGTACTATTGCATATATATCACATCATATATGTAAAGCAACAAAAATTGTGAAAATCGTCGTGTCATAATTGTAAATATGTAAAAGGAATAAATTGAATTAAACCTAGAAAATAAATAATTGGAGAATGATATAAATACAAAAAGAAAGAAAAAGGGATGAATGATAGAGAAAGTACTGATGAAAAATTAAAATAGTAAATGATAGTGTAGGTACAAGATTTCGATTTCAAGCATCATTTATTTGCAAACAATAGAAATAGAAAAATTTTTAAATTAAAAAATAAATTATAAATTAAGATAGTTCTTTAATAAGGTTGGAAAAGCAAAAACACAAAAAAAAAAAGAATAAGAAAAGCATGGAATAACTCATCTAAGGTGCAATAATTCTTCCCTACGCAATGTCGTAAACAATTTGTAGAATTAAAGTTGAGGTGGAATATTCGAATTTGCCAAAATTGATGAGTGCATCATGGGGTAGGGAAGCCTTTGTGCACTATTCAATCCACCGCTAGATTAGATTACTCTGATGTTGATGTAGTATTTCAATGGTGGATCTACAAATTTTTTTGAATATTGTTTTATTATACCTTATTAATGTCAATTAATTTCTATGAGTATCTTTCACAAAATTAAAAAAGTAAAATTTTTAAATGGGATTTTTTGAAAAAAAAAAATTACACCGATAGATACTGAAGATGAAATATTGGAAGTAATTCTTATTCAAGTTGAAAAAATTCGATATAGTTCAAAGGAATCAACTATTAAGGTTTTTTTTTTTTTTGTTACAGAACAAATTGACAGATGTAAGGAATATATTCTACTTTCGTTGAACTATAATTGAATATCATAATGTGATAAATATTCTAAATGTATAAATAAATGAACAAAAGTGCTTCTATAATTCGATAAATTTTGAGTCAATAAACTTTGAGCCAAATTAGTTCGTTAGGTATGTTTTTGAGACAGTGAATGACATGAAACAATAAAAGAATTACATAGGGATTAATGGCTTGTACAACTTTTGTGCTACAGAGTAGACCTTGATTCTTCTTCATATATACAAATTACAGTTAATTACTTCACTTTGAGGACAATCAACTAGTTCCTCCTTCCTTGGTCAGACATTGTTATCCTGAGCATCAGCTTCCCCTGGGCTCAGGCTCATTTGCAGCATCGAGGTGCACGCTCTAACGGCATCGCCCACTGTGGGGTACATCCATTCCTGGCCAAACTCTTTGATGCATTTCGAGAGGTACATTTTCTTCATCACTTCGTTTCCTGGGTTTGCTAATGCCAGCTGTGCGTAGCACAAGAATTAAGCATGTCAGACTGTGAAAAGCAGAGTTTTAAGATCAGAAAGAGACTGAGAAGTTGAAAGTTTGAAGGTTAGGGTTGTTTACCTTTATATTTTTCTTTCAGTAAGTTTCTTTACTTCTTCTAACATGCTGATTCCGCTAGTGTCAACGCTACCAACGCCTGTTGAAATATATTTCTATGAAATTATTCTTCAAATACAACATAGTAAACTAAATTGAAGATTAATTATTCAAATGCAACAAGTAATAACTGTATGATCAGTAGTAATTTATTTTATCTTATCAAAAAAAAAGTAATTTATTTTAATTACCTCCCATGTCTAGTATCACATATTGCAGGCTGAGTCCTCCTGAAGATTTAATTCTGTCTTCTTCCTCTTGAACCCATCTCGTCAATCTGCATTTAGTCCAATTTCAGAACTTTCATGTCATACATATATACATCTAAAAATTTCAACGGCACCCCGAAGTACCTTGCTAATTACTTCATATTTGTGTAAGAAATCATATGTACAGGTTTTCAATTAGGTTTCGAGTTTACCTTTCTCGTAAATAGTTTGCGCTAGCAAAACAGATAGGGCCCTCAATCTGAAGGATGAGAATTCCTGCAACTATTTGGGCATGTTGATATTGTTCAGTGCTGCGGTAGACCACTGTGTTTGGTAGATTTCCCATCGTAAATGTCTTAGGCCTTGCCACAAGCAGAACAACTCTCAGAAGAGACAGGCCTACCCCAATAGCTAAGCCAGTCTCGACATTTCTAAAGACAACTCCGAAAAATGAGCTCATGCTGATGACAAAGTCGAATTTGTCAACCTTCCATAGATGGAATACTTCTTCATACTTGATGAGACCGAGCATGGCGTTGATTATTATGGAGGCAAGCACCACATGAGGGGTGTAACGGAAAAGCGGAGTTAGGCACAACAATGTGATCATCACTGCTATTGCCATAACTATGTTCGACATTGCTGTCTTACATCCTGCATTGAAATTCACAGCAGTTCTTGAGAATATTCCTGCAATATTTCAAACCATACAAGAGTACAGATAGTCAGTACCCGTTTTTTTCAGGGAATCACAAACTCATGTTCTTGACAATAAACCAAAAAAATAAGGGACTAATTGCCTGAAGTAAGATAGCAAGAAGTGCATGAGCCAACAATGTTCATCAGGCCAAAAGCAATCATCTCTTTGTTCCCATCAATGTGATAGTTTTTGCACATTGCAAAACTTCTCCCAACTGCCACTCCTTCCTGATGGGCAAATTTTTTGTTAGAGATGAAGTTTTTATAATTTAATGAGAGACTACCATCATGTACTAATAATCATTAAGGTTTAAACATGACAAGTTAGAAAACACTTACAGCCAAGACAACGATGGCAGTGATGGCTCCCGTCTTAAAGGCTGTTGAAAGATGTGGTGACCCGAAGGCCAAATCAGTCAAGGACAGCGGGTTCAAACCTTTGTTGAGATGTCCAATCTGAAGATCAATGCAACACAGAACCAAAGAAATAATTAAATTTGCAATGAACAATAATAATACATACGGCCCAATGAATTCAGACAAGGCAAAAATGCGAATAACTTACCACTTGAATGCCGTGTTTTTCAGCATGGGTGAAGTAGACCAGTAAGGTTCCTAGAATAACAGACATAAGTGGAGCCATTGCATTTATCCAAAAATGCCCGTTTCCTGTTGCTCTGCTCGCCATCAAAACCAGTGTTATATCGGTAAGTAAATTGCAATATCGCATTTGAGGTATAATTTTGTAAAAACATTACCAAACTATACTTCGGGATGAATGCAAAGATTTTGGTTCAAATTGAAGGCAACAATTAAACGAGAAAACGAAAGATAGGATTGAAAATGCATGGTATACTTACATAGAACTTCGTCAACATCATATAGAACAGAAAGCAGAAACCTAGGAGGGCACTTTGCCATTTCCACTGCATTGATACCCCATAAGTACACCATTAGCGACAAAACTATGAATGCCGTCTAGATATATAATTTGATAGCTAGATCGTGAATTACCTTATGGGTTTGGGCAAAGAGTGAGTGGAGAACTGAAACCACGTCGGTTTTATGAGTGAAATGAGTCAATCCAAGAAGGCCTTTCAGCTGCTGAAGACAAACAGTGACTGCCACTCCTCCCATGAACCCTACTATCGTCGCATGCGATAGTAGGTCGATTAAAAATCCCAGCCTACATGTTGTATATATATATATCCAATAAGTTTTCACATTGATATTAATCCGAAAATAACAAGGAGTTTTGGACTACTCTATGGTTGATTTCGGCCGGAATTAAGATCGAGAATAAGGAATATGTATTGTACCTTAAGAAGCCGAGAGCGGCTTCAATAACTCCGGCAAAAAATGTAGCAGTAAGAGCCAAGGAGAGATATTCATGGGGAGAGTCAGTTGGGCTGACAACTTTCCCTAACATATCGGAGAAGAGGAGAGAGGCCACTGCAACATTGCCTACTGCCAAATCTTTGGAGCTCCCCATCACTGCGTATACTAGCGCAGGTACAAAGTTCGTATCTGTATATAGAACTCCAATCATGTTAGTTCAAAATTAAACGGATAGTTATCAGGTTTGATTTAATGCATGGGTGATGATACATGTCTTGTATGAAGACACTTCTAAAACATCTTATTTTAACTTATACTAATGTATTTTATGATCTTAAATATTTAGGTTTTTAATTATTAGGATTAGTGTTATAAATGTTAAACCTTAATATTCATTCCCTATGCCGATAAGTATTAAATGACACCCCTAATCAGATCAACCCTGTACAGAAAGTGTATATAAGAAAATTTATGGATGAATAATTTTATACAATTAATGAGTTGTAAATTGTAATGCAATTCTACTCCGCAATCATACCATTTTGTTTTAATTAATTTTATATAATTTTTCAGCAGAGGCAAGACAATAAACAGAGTGTTTTGATGCATATGAGGATATTATTCCTAATTGTAAATATTATCTTCTTAATTTTAGATTTATTTTCACTTTGTATTACAAGAGTCTTTCCTTTGTAGTTAATCTCAGGAAAATTGTATTTGAGTTGATTTAGGTTACCTTGTAACTGAATGTATCTCAACAAATTTATTATATATATATATATATACACTAAAAAGGTCCCGAGAATAACCTCATAAGAAAAATATTTCTCCCTAATTACTTGTTTTAGGGTGCAAGACACATCATTTCACTTAATGCACACATACACTTATTCATAATATTCTTATATGTATCGAATACAGTGCTTGAAATGTTTTTCTTTTTATAAATGCTGTAGGCCCTCTCATGCGCGTCGCACTCCACTTAATCACCAAGCACTCTACTCAACACCAAGCTTGGTGATTGAGAGACATGCATAAATTTTCGTGTTACTGTTGATCCTATTAAGAGTAATGAAATGCAACCAAAATTTGAGGAAAATATGATCTATTCGCATATATTATGCATCTCCCAGATATATGACCAATGAAATAATTTTCATGTTTGTTTCCATTTCGGGCATTCCTTTTCCTCAACAATCACTTGGGGATATTGTCCTTCCCTTCCCTCTTGTCTATCCTACTAAACGATAATTTAGGCAGAATAGTTATGAAAAGGACGGTCTAAATTTACTTTGTTTCAACTTATTTACTCTTTAACAAAAAATATGAAAATCTCAATACTAACTTAGCTACAATTGTAATTGTGAGACCTATAATCAAATAATAGAAATTATTACTCATATATTATTGCAAAAACCAAAAAAAAAAACATATACATGTATCAATTCTCTCAGTTTACCAAAAAAGAAAATCATAATCACAATTATAACGTATCGATTAAAATAAAAAAATTGACATATAAGAGATGAGATATGATATTGAAATACCCCTTTCACATAATTCGATTATATTTTTCTTACATTACTTTCTCCATATTTAATTATACAAACAAATACTATATATAATCTTAAATAAATATATCTCATATTGTATTTTTTTTTGTTTTTTTTTGGAGTGTGATTTCCATAGCAGGTAAAACTGATATTGAACAAACAAGCAAAAAAAGGGGGGAGAGAAAACTTACAGAGTCCGACGAGGGGAGGCAAACTGGCCAAATTGGCATAGCTGATGCCCTGAGGAACGGCAAGGCTAGCAATGGTGATGCCGGAAACGATGTCGGATTTGAAGAAGTCGAGACTGTAGTTGGGAGCCCATTGGAGTATGGGTATTAAGTACTGTAACCCTAGAATTATCCTTCGTAATAGAGACTGCCCTTTGAACATCCGAAACGGGTCGTCTGGAAAGAACGTCTCATTCACGTTCGCCTTCAAGGTTTTCATGAATGGCTTTTCACTTGGAATCGGCACTTTTGCAGGGCATTCTGCATCAACAACGCTACCCTTGTTCGCCATCGAGATCGATTTGCTTGATGGATGAATGAAGTTTTACGTTTAATGAATGACTGAGAATTGGGAATTCGGTTGGGGTTTAGGGTTTAATGGAGAGAGATCAGAGAGATATATATGGTTGGAAGGAAGTTCTGTTAGGGTTTGGGTATATTATATATACACATAACTACCCAAGAACACCGACTATTATGGAAAGGTGGGAATTATCCAGTAATGACATTAATTAAGGGTAAGAACTGTCTTCAATAATATCATATTATCCGAAAAAATTTCCTAAAAAAATAAAAAAGGAAGGAAATATGGAGATTTGGAGGAGATGGGGAGCCAGGAGAGAGATTAGAGAGAGAATATCAGAATGAATTAGGAAAGATTAATCGGAAAAGAAAGTAATTATCTACTACTAATCAATTAGGATAAGCTATAGCGTGATAAACACACGCTTAACTTAACGGCTCCTCTGGTGTTTTGCCAAGGGTTAAAAACGATAACCCCAGCTGCCATTTCTAAATTTATAATTTTTTAATACGAAGTCAGGTAAATTTATTTAACTTGTTAGCCAAGTTACAAGCGGAGATGAGATGTTTGTAAGTCTTAACCGGTAAAATTGTTATAAATGTTACCGATTATGTGAGTTCAAATTTATGTATGTTACTTAAAAATAGAAAAAAGAAAACGGTGACAATGAGGATGTGCAAGTCATTAAATAGTTTCCTTTTTTCTGTTTTTATATAAGAATTTTATTAATTAAATTTATCTAAGTCATTTCAATTTGATGGGATACTAATTTTTTCTTCACAGAAACTTATTAAACAATTTTTCTAACATAATAATGAGAAGCAAAGGATAAGTTTTATATTAAAATTTCAAAAAGATTCACACGATCTAAATTTGATCCAAAAAATATTTTTGACTATTCACCTTTGTTACGCGTGATTCCAAATTATTGATATTTTTGAAAAACTTTATTTATTATAACGATATGCACCTGTAATATTTTTTATTCATACAAGAAGATAGTAATTTATTCAGGTAAATTGGCCAAGTATTTACTTATGGATCAGATCATGGGTCAAATGGCCCTCACGCCCACTCGTTAAAAGTGATTAAACAAATTTTTTTAAAGAATGGTTAAACTAATTTTAATTTTTTTAACCCAATGCTTTTTTTTCTAAAAAAAGGTTTAAACAAAGAAGAAAGAATGAAGGGATAAATTTATTGAACGCTCCTCCCATTTTGCAAGCTTTTGGATTTTGAGGAAATATTATTATACATTTGTATATAATACCTGTCATTTTATATTTGTATTAAGAGACTAATGCCCTATTTGGAAAAATAAACTGTTTGAGTAATCGATACCTATTTGATAACCGATAACTGTTATATTTTAACTGCTAGCGGATAACTATTCAACTTAGCGGTTGAATAAATGTGTTGGTTAGTGGTTGAATTAGTTTATTATTGTGAATTGATGTAAAAGGATATAGATAGTTTGCCAAATATAAATTAATGAAGGGATATTTTGTTAAAAAAATAAAACGCTACTTTTAAATGTGAAAAACTAGTAATCTTAACTTTTTAAAAACATTGATTGAAACATTATAAGCTATTACAAACGCTAGTTAAAACACAACTTTACCGAAAACTAATATTTGGTTGGTTAGCGTTTTGACTAAAAGTTATTCCAAACGCTCGTTGCCGAATAGGGGTTCTAAATTGTTCTAAAATTCCATTGAATAAAAAAATTAATAAAAAATAAAGAAAAAAAATACTCCATCCGTTTGAAATACACGTTGTTTTAAGGTTATGGGAAATATCAAAGAAATACAAAAAATTCATGATAAATTTTATGTTAAAAGACTAAGTTACCCCTATATTTTATTGTAAATGACAAAAATTAATAAAAAGAAGAGAAATAAAGCAATTATGAAGACAAAGTTGGTAAACAAGTAATTAATATGTTATTAGAAAAAGTGACAAATATTATGAAACGAAAAAAATTAAGTTAAAATGATATATATTTTTAAAAGGGAAGGGGTAATTAATAAAGATATAATTAATAACTTAATTATCATTATAAACTGAAAAAATTTAGTGATAGCGATATGTACTGCAACATGGAGGTATTTGATAACGGAATTAGAAACTAATCATTTGGGAAGCGTTAAGCGCTAACCATTGACGAGTGTGACGACGGGGCCGGCGATCAATTCTGTCCATTCTCTCTTCCTTGTCTTCCTCTCTTCAATTTGATCCTTCATTTTCAGATCCACAAAATTGCAGAAGAGGGAATCGAAGTCATACTCAACCCTTCACCCAACTCTCCCAGCTACCATCTGGTACTCTCTCTCTCTCTCTCTCTTCTGTTGATGTTTTGTATAGATATTGTGACAGGAAAATGGGGTCCTTATCATTCAATTCAATGCTAGCTATACTACACACCGCCTGAAAGTATTCCCGATCTCACCTTACAGTTGGGTTGATTCATTGCAAAAACTTAAATGTTTAATCATGGTTTATTGAATGGCAGTTCTAATTGCGGAGGTTCTATTTGGGTTTATGTCACTTTTAGGGATGTGGGTTAGTTCTAGTTTCCATTTCACAGTTTCTTAATTAGGTTGTTAGGTTAGTTGCTTAGGGTTCATATTGATTCCCATATTCTTACCTTCAACTGCCGTTTGGCTTATGTGCTTCAATTACATCATTAATTGCTATTTGGTTATTCAAGCTTGTGAAGAACATATACGATATTTTGTGTGGTTGGCCGGGTCACTGATGCGTATAGTAATGGTGTTTGCTCTGCCACGATTGTTTGCATAAGAGTTTGCTAATGATAAAGAAGTTAATTGCAATTTTGAACTATGTTTAGATATTAGGAGGGAAATGGAGAGGTTCATGGAGACGTAGGTAAAGTAGGAAGGGGAAAGAGGTGCCGGGGGCGGGGAAAGGTGATTTGTTGTCAAATTGATTGGATATCTTCAAAGGGGAATGGTATTGAAGTGGGGTCAATTTATTAATAATCTTCCCACAACCTCATTCACCTCCAGTATGGTGGGTGAGCATGAAATGACCGAGGCAACATGCTTTGTCCTCTTCCTTCATTATTTTTGCCAAACAAGATTTAGAAGGCTTAATTGACTTCTCTCCTCCCCCTCCCCCACTTCCCCACCCCATCTTCATGTCATCCAAACGGACTATTACCCCTCATCTGCGGTGACTTGTGTAAACTTGGCATTTTTTTGATAGAGTAAATTTGGCATTGAAATGACAGAAATCTGTCGAGATTCGATGGAAGAAGTGACTATGAAATTCCATTTTATTTTTTACTTTCTTATTTTTTTTGAAATGCAATTAACTTGACATGAAAGAGATTGAAATTCCATATGAAATGAATGGACTGGATTCAGCAGTTTATAGATGCAATACCATAGGTAAGAAGCACAGCAGTACAACACTATATTCCCAGATCTATGGAAGTCAATATTTTCCGTAAAATATCATATTAAACGGAGGTGATGTATGACTGATGACAATGACTGATGGAAGAGATCAAATCAATAGACAAGGATACTATTTAGAGAGACTCCGCTGAGAGAGGTAATGAGAAGATAGAGATCGATGATGACTATGATGGATGCTCCAGATGTGTAATATGAACTTTTAAGGTCTAAAGAATTCAGTAGATTCTTGAACTTTTCTAGGTTTCTAAAATTTTGCCTCTCTTAATTTTTGTAAGGGAACATGAATGTATGATATGCAATTATAGTATAAAAAGCTATTTAGCATCTAAGCATGATAATTGAGATTATTATGCATATATGCAACTTTATTGTGACATTATGAGACCAAAGGAGCTCTTGTAAATAGGTACAGCCTTATTATTGATGTTTTATGCTTTGAGTCCAGTTACAGTGATGTGGTGTAATGTCAATTTTTTCATTTAGGCTTAAAACTTAGTTTCAACCAAGCTGTTGGAGTTGTCTCTTTGGCTCAAGATGATATTTGTTCTTGGAAGTTGCTGATCTTGTTGACAGCATCCTAGTTCTATTCGATTCTTGGTACTACGCTTTTATGCATCCATTTCTTTGGTTATTATAGTATTCGTATTTTTCCTGATAAAATTTATCTAATTTATAGCTTCCATGAACGGAGAAAACGAAGAATCCGGCAATTGTCCGGAGCCCGCAGCACCTGCTACCAAAAGCAACTTGGCAAGGGCCTTCCAGAATTACTTGGATAGATCTGAGGTTTATCCACTGCGTAGATGGCTGGTGACACTGGGGATAGTGACGATCTATGTTTTCAGAGTTCATTCGGTGAAAGGTTTCCATGTCGTGTCCTATGGTTTGGCCACATATGTGCTGAATCTGCTGATTGGGTTTTTGTCACCAATGGATGATCCAGAGCTGGAAGGAATAGAAGGCACTTCACCTCCGGGAAAGGATTCTGATGAAGATTGGACTTTTCAACGGCGTCTTGTTGAGTTTCGATTTTGGTAATGCAATTGTCTCTGTCTGTTCTTTTGTGAGTACTTAAGATACTGTTTCCACAGGGATGGTAGGTAACTCACCGCTAATCTTATCTTAATTGATGATTACGGACACAGCAACACTAATTAAAACAAAACTATAAACATTTTGATACCATCATTGAAAAATCATTTCCTTTTAACCAACGTTGTCTTTGAAGTTCGAACATGACCTCAGTTCATTTTTTGTGGTGTGGAGCACATATGGGCTTTATTAGCATGTGTTAAAACTAGCACCTGATAAGTTCACTGCAGCATCCTTTTCCCCTTGCAACCTTCTGTTAGAAATGTGATGTAGAAAAAGAATAATGGATGATAAGTCAGATTTAGGTCATTAAGAAATATTTTAATATCAGGAATTCAGAATAGCTTTTGTGTTCTGACCTTTTTTGTTTTTGGCTATTTCCGTTGGTCCTGTTTCTGGGAATATTCAGTAATTTGATTAAGGCTATTGGTTCCCTATTCTATTTTGGATTGACCTTTTTGCTCTCTGATGTAAAAAGTGCTTTGAGTGATGGGTGTTAGTTGAGTTAAGTCTACAATTTTTCTATTTGAGGTTGTTCTTTAATTCTATGAGCCTTCCGGTTTCTCTGTATGATCATCCTAGGATTTCTGTGTATAAGCCTTGTATGAAAGTAGATCCTTCATCCTCATTCATTGGAATTTTTTAGTTTACTCTTCTTGCAGGATCCATTTAGTTTCTCTCTGCGTTTTCTTGCCAGCAATGCTCTTGTTCTGAGATCCCTGTGAACTTGCACCACTTCCCATTTGCAGTTAAAATTTGTAGCTTGTTTTGATATGTGTTTGAAGTTCATTCTTACTGTTTTCTGGTTGTCATTTGTTGCATATTAGCAAGGGGTGAACGCTTATTTCTCTTTTGTCTGTTCTTTTTAAATATCTCAGGTACTCTATCACCAAGGCTTTTATAGTTTCGTTTATATTGACTTTCATATCCGTGTTGGATGTACCGGTTTTTTGGCCAATATTGCTGAGCTACTGGATCTTTCTCCTTGCGGTCACTGCACTCCGTCAAATTGTACACATGTTAAAGTATAAGTACAATCCATTCCGGAGGGTGAAACCGGTGAGCTCTTTTCTATTTGCTGTATGATTAATTGATATATTCTGGTGTAGCTTTAAGTGGTATGGTATACCATGTCCACTTTGTGCAGCTGGCTGCCTTAACGCCCCCTAAAAAAAAAAAGGAATCATGTATCCTTGTGCTAATCAGTGTGATTATTCTATCTGAAATTACTACAGAAATATGATGTGCAAAAGTCACCAACTAGCAGCAGGAAGAGAACCAAAGAAGATTAAGCACATCATCAGTGAGTGCGGTGACTAGAAATTGAAGCGACCCAGTTGCCATGCTTTTATGCTTCTCAGGAGTCAGGATACAGAAGAAGGGGGAGGGGTGTGGATGTGCTGTTCTTCTATGTATTCGTTGGGTTCATCATTTAGATCTAAGCTTCTAGTTGAGTGACTTTTTGTAGTCATATACTCATATGCCTGCTGCATTGCCATTGTAAAGACAATCTTGTACATATAAATTCTTTTCAGTGAGCATCATTTCTCCCTTTATCCCACGTGGATTTCTTCTTTTTCCTTTCCTTTTTTTAAGGATTGATAGCTCAAGGTTAATGCACCATATCCTTTAGTTCTTGAGTAAAGCTCTAAAGCATTCTGTCTGAGATCTGATCATCACATGTCCTGCTGGGTGCACGTTAAAGATTTTAGCTTCAACTGAGAACTCAATGCAATAGGCCCATTGTCCACTTTAAGTTTATAGAGATTCAGATGGGTCATCCAGGTCGGATATGATGAGTTGGGTCAATTGATTTGGGTTAGGTTGGAGGCTGTTTATGCTATAGTGTGGATTTTTTTAGTCGCAGATAAAATTATCTAGGTTGAATATGAGTAATTTTTACACCTGGGAATTTTGTATCTAGATGGTTATAGCTTGAATCAAATAGCAGGTTGAACTTCTAACGATTTTTGCTTCTGACCATCGTTTTAGGTTAGTGTCATGAGTTACCATGGATGTTAAAAGCTCTTTTCTCCACATCAGTTATTTTGCATTGGCAAACTTCTATCCAAACTAGAAAAACCGATAATGTTTATAAATTTCGTCCAATAAATCTAGATTCAAGATATTTCCTATTGTCCAATTCCAATAGTTTCAAATTTAAATTTATCCGATTTATGCGACCAAACAAAAAAATAACTGGGTGTGTCTGAATATATCTGGGTTGTAGGTTATTACAGTTCAAAATGGTCTGGATTTTGGGTTGGATTACCAGGTCGAAGTCTATGGTGACAATAGGAGCTCCCTGAGATTCAAAGTCTCTCGACTCTGAACATCATTTGCTCAAAATTCAGGAAAATCAATGGAAGCCCCAATGAGAATACTTAACCCTCTCTCTCTGAATCTCAACCGCCAAATCTCCGCCACCTTCTTCACCAAATCCCTTCACCATCACCATCCCAGAACCAACCCTCTCAATCTTTCTCCGGTTCCTCTACATTCCAGAACTCTCTCTCCCCCTTCGCTTTCTTTCTCCTCTAATACCCTAAACCACGCCATCCTCCGCTCCCGCACTTGCTTCTCTCCCACGGTTCCCAACGCTTCTGGGTTAGGGTTCTTCCTTTCTCTCTCCTCATTCTCCCCCAATTCTCAAGCCCATTACTTAAATGACCTCAATCACCTCAAATTCGATGCTAGTGATGGCAAAGTTTTCCATTGGCACAAAGCTTCGGACAATATGGCCGGCGCCGGAGTTCCCTGCGACAGGAAATGCGAGGTGGCAGCGGTGGTCCTAGGGTGGTTGGGAGCGAGGCAGAAGCATCTGAGGAGGTATACCGAGCTTTACACCTCGAGGGGGATCGACGCCATTACTTTTGTTGTGCCAGTGAGAGATTTGCTGTCGTTTGATTTGGGGAGGAAAGTCGAGAATCGAATTCGAGAGCTGGCAAATGAGCTCATTTTGTGGTTATCGGAGGAAAATGGGCGAGAAAGGGGTTTGATCTTTCACACATTTAGCAACACTGGTTGGCTTGTGTAGGTTTGATCGCCCTCTCTTGAATCAATTTTATTTGAATTTTCTGCAGTAAATTTTGCAGTATAGATTGATACCAGAATAGCCCCCACATCTGATTTTGTTAATTTTTGTTGCAAATACCATTTGCTTTTGGGAATATTGAACAATCATGATTTTGAGTGCTAGTCAATTGCCTCTTGAGGAAAAAGTTACTTGTATCAGAAGTCAATATATATGATTGTGCTTTGGCCAATTTGTAAGTCTTCAAATGGTTGGTTATATCAACAAGAGCTTTTGTTTTTGGATTTTGGATGAAGGGTCCAAAAGGCTTGATTGGGAATTGGAATGGGATGATGAGATTGCTGCTCTGGTCTCTGAGGTTGGAGTGTGAAGTTACATGATGCATCATGTGTTTTTAGCTTCAAATGTCAAATGTGCCAATTGTCTGTTGTTGGTGTATAAATGTTTGTGCCAATGCTCGGTTCCTGTTTTATATGCAGATATGGTGCAATTCTTGGTCACTTTCAGGAGAGGCCGGATCTCATTGAGAAGGTTAGAGGATGTATTGTTGATTCGGGAGGGGACCCAGAGCTGAACCCTAAGGTAATTGATTTCAGTTTTTGGCTTGCATGCCTTTTTGATGGGTGCATTTGTTTATTTTTTGTGTTATGCTGCTGCCTCATGTCATACTCGGTGGTGTCCACTGATCAAATATTTGCCACACCTTTGATGGTTAGTGATATGATTGGTTGCTCTGGGAGAGCATGGAATTCTTTTTGTTGGAAACTCTCTAATGAACTTGGTATATCCTTGTTCTGTTTTTGCACCATATAAGGGCTCGAGGCTTATCAATCAATGATCTTGCCAAGCCATTAATTGCTTAACCTGTTTGGGTTAGTCGAATGAGATAAGATTTGAGGAGCTAATTGTTTAAATAGTGGAATGCTTGTGCCCAAGTTGTTATTCATAGTCTTAGGTCATTTCACTAGGTATCTTACTGATAACCGGCAAGCCAAAAAGTAAGCCAGCTTGGCCCAACGACAATCCCTAGTTTCATCTGCTGCTGTTCTGTAATTGCATTTTAACTTGAAGGTCTTGTTATGACAGACTTGTATCTGCTGCTACTATGTTCTTACACTTTTAGCTTGAAGGTCTTTTTATGATTCTGTTGAACAAAACTTTTCACTCGCTGTTTCAGGTTTGGGCTGCTGGTTTTGTTGCTGCACTGCTGAAGAAACGAAGTACTGCAGTATATCCATTGGCTGACGCCACAGAGCCAAATGAAGATAGGAACTCGGAAAAAAGCACGATAAAGACCCGCCCATTACTGAGGCCACACTTCTCTTGGTTTTGGAGAAACTCTTTCGCTTTCTTTTGAAGTTACCCGATGTAAACCGGTGAGTATTTTGCCGTGCAAATTGTCTTAATGTCTATTGTTTTGTCTAATTGACATGCCCTCTTCTTTTAATAGGAGATTATCAAGGATCATCTCTATTTTATCAGAAAATCCGCCGCGCTGTCCTCAGCTTTATCTATATAGCACCACGGACAAGGTTATCCCATTTCGAGCTGTGGAATCTTTTATTGAACATCAAAAGATGCGGGGAATAACTGTACGGTCCTTCAACTTTGGCTGTTCACCTCATGTAGACCATTACAGGACATTTCCCAATGTATATTGCTCACAGGTTAACAGTTTTTTGAATGAAATATTAGCAATGGTGGAGCAAACATAACTTCTTGGAGACAATTTTTGGTCTAGTAGTTGCTTAACTTGTCACATATAGGTCAGCCATGTCAAACAATTACAGCTGATGGTGTTGCTCCTTGGTTGTCAACTGGAGATGTGAGCATAATCAAAACATTATATTTGTGGCTGAATTGCGTCCTCATTTGGTGACGTTGTGGATGTAAATGATTTCTCTTCTGTGTGCATGGGATTAATTTTCGGAAACTTCCTGCATCAATGATGTGGAGGTTCTCCATTCGAATGTTTCAGAGGAGCTTTGAAATTTTTTGTGTGCTGACAATCAGCTTGAGGTACTCCAGGGCAGTGCTGTTACTGTGGTCTCAAGTAGGTATAATGGGGCCTGCTCCTGAATCAAGAGTGTTCAAGCTTTTATATAAAGGACACATACATTTGTTATTTATTTTTGTATGATTGATAGAAACTCAGGTACAAACTACAAGATAGAGCCCAAACACATTTGTTAGTTTGGATTACAAATGTAGCAATACGTTGTGGGCGACTCCTCCACTTGTTATCTTCATTGCTTTAGTTTTCCTAATATAATTTCTTGACATATTTGTAAGATTCAACTTTTTACATGTTTGATAATCTCTTGGGCTTTGAAATATTAACAGTTAATTTTTCATTACTTTCAACACAAGTGAGATGAGAATCGATTGTGTCTTGTGTGCAAATAATGCCCAAAATCTTTGTATCATCCCATTCATGTCCCATAAGTAGGCTAACCGAGACCGAGTAAGCTGAGATCATATCCTTTATCCTTTATCCTGTTGTGAATTTTATGGATAGTTTTCACATATATTTGTACTGTATACAGCCTGTACCTGGATGGGTTTGAGTCTAAATCCAACACCACCAAACAAGATCAGCTTCTTCGCCTTTCCACTCCAAAGTTTCAGTTAATCAGATTTTTATAAACGTGTCCCGATTAAACAAGCATTATCAACACCTCTTGGCATAAGTTATGTTTTCGCAGAATTTAAGTTATATTTTATTTACTTTTTTGTCTTAATCTTCAATTTTACTGGAGTCAAACTACTATTGCCTAATATAAAGGATGAAATTTCTCTATCATTTATTTGCTTCATTTACAAAACTCAAACATGATAAGCCTCAAACACAATACCTTCCTTACAAAATAAGTGACGAACCATCTTAACCGACCTACGTGGGTTCAGTAAGCGTTGTTTACATCGATAAACTTAATGGCTTAGCTGCACTCAAGATGACAGCACAACAAACAGGAATGGTTATAGAAATTTATGCCTTTTAAAAGTGAAAAAGAAAAACAAAACTCCAACTCTCTGTGGCACACCGTCTAGTTTATCAGTTTGCGTTTGGGCGTGTAACCTCCGCGACCCTAAAGTTATGGCACCTGACAATGCCATAGAAGAACACCAACAAAACTCCATTCTCTCTCCTCCCAACTCTTATACTGCTGTTGTCCTTGGTGGTACTTTCGATCGGTTGCATGATGGTCATCGCCTTTTCCTCAAGGTCTCCTCTTTTCCTAACTTACCAACCCCCCTCTCCTCTCTCCTCTGTCTTCCCTCCCCTCTTTATTTTACGTTAATATCGATATATGGATGTTATTATCAACATTTCTGTACAGTTGATCATCCTCCTATATTTTGCTATTGATTTAGCTCAGGCACTTGATCAAACAGCTTCTGGGAACTAATTTGTTGAGTCATGTGTTGATTATTACTCTCTACAATTTCACCTGGATGGTGGGTCTAGTCATTAATCTTTAAGAATTGACTGTTGGGTTCCTTGTTTTGTTTTAAATAAAAAAGAAATAGCAGAGAGCTGCTAAGGTTTGTAAAAAGTTGGAATTTTAAATTGCAAGTCGAATTACAGGAGGAAGCATATTTCTTTCAGTTATTCAGTGTGTTCCAGAGCAACAAGAAGTGAAATGGATTGTCAGTGAGAAGTATTTTGAGCCAAACCTGTAGAATAATATGTGCTAGGATATGCCAATACTATTAGCTAATATGAGAAGTTATGAATGAAACCTTCACCCAGGACGAAACCAATTTAGAAGTTGTCAGAGGACAAAGATTTGCTCCTCAGTCGTGATACTGAAATCATTTGTTTATATGTTCTCATGGGAGTATTTGTAATTTAGGCTGCAGGTGAGCTTGCTAGAGACCGTGTCATAGTTGGAGTTTGTGATGGCCCTATGTTAGCTAACAAGCAGGTAAATTGCCTCTGCCCCCACCTGTTTTATGTCAGTGCTCAGTATGACAAACCAGAAAGAGAAAAGTGATTCTGGAACCGGAAGTACTTGAAGCTCGTTTGTCTATTATTACTCCGTTATCGCATATAATATAGCTTATGCATGGTAAACCAGAAGTATGACATATTGCTTCCTAAATAATGCATGGTTGGTGAATTACAGGTCACTTCAATTAGTATTTGCTTGCTGAATTAGGTAATTCAATAACATTGCTTTTATTGTTCCTAACCTATCTTTGAACTCTTGATAGTATGCAGAACTTATAGAGCCTATTGAGAAGCGGATGCAAAATGTGGAAGATTACATTAAGGTGCATATTTTGAACAATATTTTACAATTGACTGTGGATTCTTCAGAAAATAATTGCCCCTGGTTTAGTGCAGTATTGGCTTAGGCCAAAATGGTCACATAATCTGATCTATGATTGATATCATCCTGAAATGAAATCAAGGATACTATCAGCTGAGTCACTGAATGTCAATATTTCTGCAGTCTATCAAACCAGAGCTCCGTGTGCAAGCGGAGCCTATTACAGATCCATATGGTCCTTCTATCATAGATATAGATTTGGAGGCGATCATAGTCAGGTGCGTTAAATGGCTCTCAGTGAAGGGTTTGAGATTCTTCGCAGGAGAAATTGTAATTTGCATGTGCTCCATGTCTCTGTGTTTCCCCCTACTGTGATAATCCGTATTTTCCATGTATGAACTTGGACATCTTCGTCTAGTGCCCATTTCCCATAGCAAGTTGTAATCACAAGACTTGAATTCTTATAAGATCATCTGAGAATATTAGTATGCACAGGGGTCTTGCACTCCTGGTTTAGGGCTATGAGACAGGATGATCTCGCAGTCCTGGTTTAGGGCTATAACTATAAGATTGTTCTTTTTATCAGAATCTCCATTTCATGTCAGTTGAAACCCGGAAAAGTTGATATCTAGACCATGACATCTGAATATAGATGAGTTTTGGATATGAACTCGCATGTAAGTGATCCATGCAGTCTGCTATTCCTGCAGCAAGGAGACAGTGCCAGGGGGCTGTCAGTCAATAGAAAGAGAGCCGAGAAAGGGCTGTCTGAATTAAAGGTGTGATATTCACTTGCAAACAATCTATCCATAGTTCTCCACAAAGTTGAGCCTATTGTATGGAAGTGTCCTAAAATTGTCTGAGGACCAGTGGTACATTGTTCTGGTATTTGCAGATTGAAGTTGTGGATCTGATATCAGAAGAAATGAGCGGCGATAAGCTGAGTTCATCATCCTTGAGGAAGCTCGAGGCTGAGAAGAAGACGGAGAACAATGATCATCAACAGCAGACACGGGAGGAAGCCTGAATTTTTCTTCAACCCTTTGATACAAGTTTTCATGGCCACTGTAGGCTGCAGGAAAGGAGCACCATACTCACATTGTTCACAGGGTAGACTGTCTGTTGGTCATGGAAATTGGAAATACTCCATACACAAACGTAACATTTGCTTTTCAGTTGTTCTTTTCTTTGCCTATGGAATAAAATCCATAAATTTCTTCTATGGATTGCATAGTGTATACTATGTTAATTATGAGTTGAAAAAGACATTGTTTTACATATAAAAGATTAACCACATTAGAAATCGTAATTTCTACGTACTTTTTATATTTAACTCATATTTGACCCTTCATTATTGATCGAGATTGCAAATGATATGGTAGTTTGAGATTATACCAAAAATTGTTTTATGTACTTCGAAAAAGTGGATGGGGTTAGAAGAAACTTAACGATGTCGTTTGGTATCTAAACCAAGAGTAGCACACCACTTTGCTATACATTTGAAACGCAGAGACTTAGGCGGTTATCTCTCTCAACGGTTATATTTTTATATCACAATTCAAAATTTTGAAATATGAATAACAAAAACCAGTAGGATTTCCCCTTCAAAAGCCTGTTTCTCTCTCCTTGCGTCTTTGTAAATCCCACTCCCAAAACCCTTTTTTTTTTTTTCTCATCCACGGTGATCCTCCAAGAAAACCTCTTTTCTGAGAGAAAAACTATTTTTTCAGAGGCAGAAGGTTGGAGAGACTATCTAGCTTTCTTCTTCTTCAACCAGAAGGTTAGAGAAAACCTTAGGTAATGATCATTATCTTCTTTCACATCTCTCACATGCCTCCTTCTCAAGTCCATCTGTTCCGTCTTTCATCCGGGTTTTTTTATTTTTCTTGAATGTGTTTACATTTCATTGGAATTTGCAAAACCCCAATTAATGGAAAATTGGTTTTGGCTCAGTATTGATCAGAATCTTTCTCTGTTTCTCACATAGTAATTCAAGCGGCTCTGTTTTATATTTCACCATTTTGAACTGCGGTTTTACTTTCTTTGTTCTTATAGTAGAAGCCGAAGTAAAGTTAAGAAACGTTTCCTTGGATGGGAATCGCATTCTGTTTTTGTTTATTATTCTAAACTTCATTTGCTGTTCAGATTTTCCAAGCAATAATTGAACAAATTCAGGAAGCGAAAGCAATTTATCTTCGTATTGGTATATTGCAAGATATGCTCTGTTTTCTTTATTTTTTGCCCATCGTGGATCATTGATGCATTATCGTCTGATGATGATTGTTTGTTGATTCATAGGTGAGCATTTCCAAGTTGTTCAAAAGATGAATGATTTAATGACAAAATCATTCTTAAATTATGTGGATTTGAAGAAGCAAGCCCAATTAGATCTGGAAGCCAACGTCCTCTCTGAGCCAGAAACAGGGGAACTCAGCCCCATTGACCAGCAAAACCTCTCTCTGTTCTTCCAAGAAGTTGAGACAATCAAATCCCAAATGGGAGTAGTCTCCAATCTCCTCCACGATCTTCAATCCCTCAATGAAGAAGCCAAATCAACCCACAGTGCTAAAATCCTCCGCGGCTTACGGGATCGAATGGACTCGGACACCATTGCCATCCTCCGCAAGGTCAAGTCCCTCAAGGCCCAGCTTGAGTGCCTGGACCGATCAAACGCCAGCAACAGGAGAATCTCGGTATCATTTCATGAGGGGTCCACTGTGGACCGGGCTAGGGTCACTGTTGCCAATGGCTTGAAGATGAAGTTCAAGGACATGATAAATGACTTTACCATTGTGAGGGAGAAGATCATGCTTGACCACAAAGAGGACTTGAGAAGGAAGTACTTCAATGCCACTGGAGAGGAGCCTGGTGAGGAAATTGTCGATAAACTTCGGTCAGGCAGCGCTAAAATCGAGGTTTTTGAGGGGAGGTTAGGGGGTTCAGACATGGAGGAGAAGGAGAGGTATGTGGTGGTTACGGATATTCAGAGGAGCTTAGAGAAGCTGCATCAAGTGTTTCTTGATATGGCAGTTCTAATAGAGAAGCAAGGGGAGCAGATTGATGACATTGAGCAGAATGTCGCCAAAGCAGGGAGTTTATCAGTGGAGGGACTAACAGCCTTTACTATGCCAAGCAAATGAAGAGGAAGAACAAGAATTGGGTCTACTGGGTTTGGGCTGTGGGGTTCATTATTTTGTTGGTGTGTCTCATTTCCTTGGTGGCTTTGAGATAGAGCTTAGGGTACATAGAAATCTTTGTGAATAGCAGTAGGGTTTTTTGTCAATGGGTTTCCATGAGATTTCTGACTTTCTACATACACAGAAATGTTTTTCTTCTCTTTTTTTTTTTTTGGGTGAGTGGGGTGGGGGGTGTTGAACAAGGGTTGTTTCTTGTTTGAGCTTCTCTGAGCTCATAACTAAGACGAGATTTCTCAGTTTAGATGATGGTGACTAGGAATGATTGCCGGAAATTTCTTTTGTGTGAATGATAATACATTTTCTTGAAGCATCCAAATGCTAATTAGCATGTATTCAAGTTAAGAGCTGAGATGATAAGATTGGCTAGAGTACATATTCTCAGCACCTCTATCATACTGATTTCTGTAAAGATGAAGAATGGTTAAAGCAGTTTCAATGATCTCCATTTACACTTAAAATTTCAAGCCTACACCAAAGCTCAGATTCAACAGAAATATTTATTCATGGACAAAAACATAGTGTCCCATCGTTCATCAAACAAGCTAGTTACATAATGGCTTTTCGAGTGTCTCTAAACCTCACAAAGACTGGAGATCTGAGACTTATTGTAGGGGTTGAACAAGATAGAGGAACTGAGAGAACTGTACTGATCTCAGCAACTCAGGCTATACTGAGTTGCTGTGTTGCTACCCAAGATTGCTCAGGCTCCAGCTGGACATCCTTAATCTGCATTGAAGAGGAGAAAAATGGAAGGACAATTTATTAAGCGAGGTTTCTAGTTGCCTAGGGCTAATTTTTTGACCTATGACCTAAATGGATGACACCATAAAGCTTATTTGTCATGCACGCTATCCAATTTAACAACTCCGGATTATAAATGGAAGTTAAGCAGCCTAAGCCCAAAATTATACAGAGGCTATCTTGATACGAGATCGTAAATAAGACACAGATAATATCTTTAAGGTCATATGCAGTTTAGTTTCAAGACAATGGAAGTGTACCTTGGCATTCTCAACACACACAAAATCTTTGTAACAAGCTTCCATCTGCAGATGAGGGTTCCACAGGACAGCGTCTGACCAACTGCATAGGTGGTGGAAAGTATGAAGTTAGAAAATCATAATTCTAGAGAAGGCTAGTCCTAGTTCATTTAAGGAATATGATCACATACTTGGTATTCTTGATTAATATTTTGTCACCCAAGCCATTTTCAAGGCACAATTCATTTGGCGCGTCGAGATATATGCAGTCCACAAATCCAGGAAAAGTGACCACATCCCTGAAATGTGAAAATGATTAGAATCATGGCACGTGATCATATACTGAGGACTAATTTCCATGCAAGCTCTGCCATTCTTCGCTAAATTTCACAGATATCAAAGTACCAAAAATGTATGTAGCATTGAAGCATCAATTAATGTTTTGGTCAGGAATTGGAATTGCTACACTCTGGCAGACTACACCTGCATCCCATATATACAGCTGCAATAAGGAAATCTTCACTTGCTTTTCTGGGCAAGAGAATTGTCAAGCAGATTATTGTCATAAACTGAAAAGACAAGAAAAAAAGAGGATGAAAATCATGACTGAGAAGCACAACTGTAGAACTAGTTATGCAGACAGCATTATTCAGAGAAGCTCTGCATTTGGGACAAATCAAAGCATGCAATCCTATATCATAGACATTTTCCTCCATCTAAGAGCTGATGAGCTAGCATGGAACAGTTTATCATGAGGTCAAACCATGAAGACATGAACGATGAAGACATGAACGATGATGCTAACCTCTCCTCTACACCCTCTAGTGGATTTTTAGGATCTGGATGCTTGTTTAGTGTCTTGCAACCTTTCAAACCTCCAACTTCCGCCCCAGACACTGAAGCCTGGAGAAACAGCAAAGTACAAAGAGCTCAGCGATACAATGTACACTTGTATTTCCCACATTTAGAGACATATTTGGTTACTAAAGACACCCTGTCATGAACCCAATTTAGCATTTACAATGCTCAGGATCATAGATTAAACATGATTGTGCAAGCATTTATGCCATACCAAATTTGCAAACTATGTCCATGATGACAGCATGAAGACTTACTCGAAAGTATGTATGCAAGGCGGTGCTGAATGAGAAGGCTTTCTTGTCTGTATTTTTAACGGTCAACTCAGTTGACAGGCTTGTGGAATCCAGAATGACCTGAAACAAAGGTGGCAGAACCCCCAACATTATTTCTATGAAAAGCTTTCTTGTCTGTGTTTTTAATGATCAACTCACCAAACGCTATCCAGGACTCATATAGTCCTTTTATCGCCATGCATAGAAGCCAGAAAAACCAACCTTGTATAAAGCTTGGAAGCTGAAATCCCACATTGAACGGCTGTATGGGGTATCCTTAAGCTCAAAAGTGACAACAGGTTTCCCTTCCACACTTTCAGATTCAACAATTGACCAGTTCATATTTCTCGCAAAACCATGCTGCATATCCATCAATGAAAAGGACACCATCAAGAGACAAAAAGGAAATAAAGCAAGTCGCTTATATATCTACACTGTTTGGGGGAGAATATCTACTCAATCTTAATTCATCATTTTATGTGGGAGCCAGATATTTTGCTCATACTGATATAGCACCTTCACCTTTCAATTCATCACTTAATAGATTCAGCCTTAAACTTCAAAAATAATGTATGATGAAGAACATGATGTTACCATACCTGTTGAATTGCTCCAGGTCCAAACTGAGGAAAGCAATGTGGAATTCCTCCACTGTCATTCAATGGTTATATCAGTATTCATGAAAATCCCAACAAATTATAGAGAGAGAAAGAGAGAGAGAGGAACCTGATGGGCTTCTGGCCATTAAAAGCAGCATCAGGTCTAACAAAGAGGAGGTCTTTGCCATTAGGGATTTTCCAAGATGTCAAACAAGCTCCAAACAAGTATATCTCAGCCTCACTGCAATTCAGCCCATCAATCAACCAATCAGTATCAACAACCCTCCCTCTAAACTTCTGCATAATTTAATTCTAAAAGCAGACACTTTCCAATTAAAACACCCAAAAATAAAAATCAGAAATTTGGGAAATCAACGGAACGAGGGTACTGACCTACCCTGAGGAGAGGCGAGGACAACCTTAGGGAGATCCCCAAGTCCTTGAGTGAGCTTCACCCCTCACAAGTGATAGCTCCTCCATTTACACTCGCCGATGCCCTGATAATTCCCGATGACGATGACCTTTTTCCCGACAAATGCAGATTAAAATTAGTAGACTTCAATTCGAATCGTAGCGCACCAACTGATTAAGTTCATTGAAGATTCAAATGAGAGCGATCAAATTCAAAATCGCAATTCATCGATTAATTAATTGGTCAGAGAGAGAGAGAGAGAGAGAGAGAGAGAGAGAGAGTTACCGGCTGAGACGATGGAGTTTAATAGAGGTAATGGAGGTAGGAGGGGAAGTAGCCATTGAAACCGTCGCCATTCTGGTTCAGCGAATGGATAGTAGAGCAAGACTGAGCCAAGAACTTCTCCTACGTCGCCAAATGTTCAATTCGAAGTTTTTTTTTTTTTCACCCTGTGAAAATGCCACTCTCACAAAAGTTTGCGACAAATTGTCGATTAAATGCTTTTGAGTCTGAGTTTGTCCCACCGTAAGATATTCGAATATGCCTTACTATTTGTGAATGTAAGTGAACATCTCCACACTAAAAATTACAGATATCATATCTAAAGTACGTAATGATTGATGTGATAAAGGTCGCTCTCCGATAAGTAAGATGATATAAATTAGAATATTTAAAATTATATTTATTGGAAGTATTATTACTTTAAACATTTGCGAACTAAAAAAATTACACATTTGATCAAACTAACAAAAAGTATATGACATCCATACTATTGATATATGGACAAGTGAATTTTCAAAAGTAGGGCACACTATTTTTTCATTAGATATCTATTACTGAAAAGATATCTATTACTGAAAAAATAGGGCACACTAGTAAAGAGGGTCTTATTTTCATGTGAATAGCCATAAATTAAGTCATGAAATGTGAGTCTTATAAACCCAAATAGCAAAAAATAATCTTATTTAAATATAAGTCGTATATATTCTAGAGTCTCTAAAGTATGTTAGTGTCATGCATGACTACACGTATCGGACACATACACACTGTCGAAAATAGTGTCCATATTGTAGCCTATACACTACATCACATATTAAGATTTCTACACTTAAAAGTGTCTCCGAATAGTGCTAATTATCGTCTTCTTAATTATTTCTCAAGGTTTTCAACAGTTTATTTTTGCTTATGATCTTAATGAAATAACTAATCAATTTGAATATATTGATGCTTATCAATAACTCTAGGTACTAGTTAAAAAATATAGATATAATTAGGTTTTAAATTCGATTCCCCTTCTCTCTTTATGTTTGCAATTATATTGTATTATTTTCGTGACTCATCTAAATTTTAAAAAAATTAAAATTAGGTATCAAATTATTCATCAATAACTTCAAATTAATTAATTCAACAAGGAAAACCAAACACTTGCAATTTACATTCTTGATACATTTTTATTACACTCAAAATACATGTTTAACCAAATTTATACACAAATAAATGTAATTATGTTTTCCCTAATCTCGATCATGAGTTTCTCCCTGCAACTTTTGCAGCCTGGGAATGAAGAAGAATTATTAAGAAAAATAGAAGAATTCAAACTTCCGGATGAAATTAACATGGAGGAAGATCTTTAGGTGGGGGCAAAACAGAGTACTCTGGCCCAGGTCCATCTTCAACCACAAATGCTGTCTTCAATCCCCATCCAGTGTGAAGCTCCAAGTGACAATGCATAAACCATACTCCTGCATCACCCAATAAAACAATGCATTCAAAATCGAACATTTTTGTAGTAAATAGGAAATAGCCCCGGTAGAAATGACCCGTATCTAACTCTTCTAAATCAATAAAACACTGGATAATTACCTGGATTATCGGCCCTGAACCGGATGGCAGTCCACCCACCAGTGGGGACTCCGACGGTGTTTCTCTCAGGAGGGTCAACCAAGTTGAACTTAGCCGGGTCCTTAGCCGGGTCAAAGTTACCAACACCAGTCCCAACCGCAAAGAAGTTGTACCCGTGAAGGTGGAACGGATGAGACTCCACAGTTAGTAAATTCGTGTCCTGCAAAACCAACTCAACTGTAGAGTTGAAGGCAATCTTGCCAACCCGGGTTCCTTGGCTTTGGGAAGTCCTAAGGTTTGCAGTAAGCGGGGCTCCGGTATAGTTAAACGTGGTAGGAGGCTTGTCCGGAAAATCAGTCCTGAACACCCCTTTGATATCAAAGTAATGAGCTTGCAATAGAGCAGTTTCTGGCATCACGAAGGAAATATTGTTCAACGAGGCTGTCAACCGGGTCCCGTTTAGGCAAGTTGGGCACGGGTTTGCTCCTAACCCGATTGTGTAAAACAATTTCCTGTCCACTTTCAAAGGTACATTGGCGGGAAATTGAGGGGTGTTCAAACTTCTGAGCTTTTTGTTGTAGGTTAAAGCAAAAGCGGTGTCATTTGGGACAGGGAGTTGAGGGAGGGTGGGGATGATAGTGTTGGGTACGCCTTTGTATTGGAAGATAGCGGTGGCGGTCTTGTTGTCTACGGGTATGGGCACGTCCATGAAGGTTCTAGTGGCCATGAAATAGCGCCCAGGGGCTTGGTCTGCTCGAATCAACACGTTGGTGGTCTGACCAGGGGCTATGAGGATGGCTTGGGTGGAGAAAGGCTTGACATAGACAGCATCAATTTCTACAACGGTCAGGGTGTGGCCTGCTATGCCAAAGAAGAGCTCGTCGTTGAGGGCAGCGTTGATGATCCTTAGGAGATACGTCTTCCCTTGCTCAACCTCCATGGCGTATGTGTCTACAAACCCATTACAATTTTGTCAATGTTGTATAAATGATTCGATTTGATAAGACAAAATGAAGATTAGCTTGGACAGCAGTATGTGTCTTACGCTTCTCAGAGCAAGGGAACAAGGGGCCTGGCTTTCCATTGATGGTGTGGGCATCGGACATATTTGGAGGCAACCCCAAGTCATTCCCTTGCTTAACCAGTGTCTCAACATCCGTATTCCACCATTCTCCTGCAAAAGCAACACACCAAAAACAAATCAAAATGGTTGCTTTGCCTTACATTTTAAGTCCTTGTTAAAGTACTAAGTTATACTTCAATTACCAAGAATGATGTTAGCTTCCATGTCAGGCTGTGGAAATGGAAATGGAGTCCCTTCTTTTGGCATGATGACAATGGCCCCATAGACCGTTGCCCTTAGCCAAGAAATGTGGGCATGCCACCATAGGGTTCCTCTTTGCCCCGTGACATTGAAGTCATAGGTGTAGCTGTTCCCTGTCTGGATCGGACATTGTGTTATATATGCTGGTCCGTCAGCCCAACCATTTCGATATTGTTTTAGTCCGTGCCTACACATACATTGCATCCAAATGAACTGTTACTGAGAAAGAACGAATGCATCATTTCAGAGTAGAGATTACTTCATTCATGTAAACCCTACCAATGAATTGACATATTATATTGTGCATGGTTGGTAACATTAATCAAAACTCGATCCCCTTCTCTGGCATATATAGTTGGTCCAGGATACATCCCGTTGACAGTTACTATTGGCTTTGCATGGCACAACCTGCTCACATTCTTCACTTGAATCTGAAATAATTAATCATTATAAACTCAAATCAATTTATTTTTCATAAAACCCAAATGAAGCAACATGCAGTAGCATAATGAACAACTGCACATGCATTAAACAACTCACATCAAACTGATATTGCTTCACAGCAGCCTCAGATGGGAGTAACACAAACCCAACAAAGAAGCCAAAAACCAGCCATGTTTTCAGACGATACAAACTGCCCAATCTCGCCATTTCGATCAGATCGATGAGCCAAGAAAGAAATCCTTTCGATCAGTATAGAGAGAAAGCTAAGAGAGAGATGGGAGAGGTGGATGATGAGGTAATTTGAAGGTGGAAGGGTATATATAGATGAACCGAGGGTGGTAGAACATGCCATCAATTTGTTGTACAAGAAAAAAAATTGAAGTGACAGTGACAACATGAAGAGGGGGGATTGACTGACTTAGAGGCTGAGAAAACATGAAGCCCAGATGAAGTCTTTCCTGTGTGGGCATCAATTCATGCTTTAAGTTTATGCATTTGATTTTTGGTTTTTTATTTTGATCAAAGAAAAATATATAAAAAAAGAAAAATAAAGGGAGTGAAGCGAGAGAGAATGCGAGCCACCGAACAAACTATATCCAGGTTGGTCCTTCTCTCTCTCCATTTGAGCTTTGCCGTTAAGGGGAAGGGAGATTTGGCTTGTGAATGTTGACAATGCAACTTTTTACTAACATTTAGACTGTTTTACACTAAAATTCATACTGAAAGCTCTTTGTGACCAATTATTAGATTGCAATTTTTATGGGCTTTGTTCCTTTTTGCGTATTTGCCAACCCTTTGGGGCCTGGCCTCAACTATTTCTATATAAAGGATTAGGTAAAAAAATTCATTTTTTATCCCCTTAATCGCAAGGATGCCATGCCAGTGATATAAATGGAGAAGGATTTCGAAAATTTGACTAATTTAAGGGAGGCTTTTGGGAGGACATGCAAGGGGTAATTATCAATTGAGTGCTGCCTTGGGAAATTTTCTGCTTTCCTCCTTTTTTTAGTTCGAACATTGAGGGAGACATTTTTTGACTTAAGTAAAGAGGAGTTGTGGTTAATAGTTGACTTTGGGTTTTATAGTCTAGACTTGATATCCTTCCTTTTTCTTGTATCTTTAAGTCGATCCAATTCTGTGGTAAGAGTTCAGTTGAATAATCTACATTTATCATTAAAAAATACAAAAGATAATTACATGTATCCAATTATTAAATTTGGTTTGTAATTTATTACTTTACTATAATTTAGACATAGTTTCACCTCACATTATTACAAAAACACCTTTCAACAAAAAGAAATTGTGATTTGGAGGAATTTTATATAAATTGGTAGATAAATACTAATATGATCTAACTTCAAGATTATGACAAATACGATATATTGTGATGTAAATAACTAATATAAGAAATTCCATGATCTAAAACTAGCGAAAATTTTACAGAGTTTATACTATTGATTTAAAACTTGTAGTTTCAGACCACATAGTAGTAAAGAGGGAGGAGGAATAGCAGGGAAGGGGGTTGGCGGGGGTAAATAATTTTTTTGCCTATTTTATTATTTTGTCTCCTAAATTTATAAACTCAAAAATATGATATGATTTGTAAAATTTTAGGTGAGGCTAGGGTTTTGTCTCTCATTCAATCATGGACCCAAATTATATCCTATGATGTACCACCTAAAAAAAAAGAAGGAAAAAGGGCAAGTTGAGGTATAGAAAATCGGTGTGCACAATTAGGAGATAACGTAGCATGTGGCAATGATTATATTCCCATGTAAATATGTCGTCCTTCCCCCCTTTTCTTTTGCATGCCATGCTCATTCATTCCTTATAATTGCATGTCATACCATTTATACTTACCAATTCTCTCCCTCCCTCCCTCTCTAGAACTCTCAAATTTGCACACGGTGGCTGACTGGTAGGGAATATATTTGTAGTATTTATGGTTTGTGAGCCAGATATTTGAGAGAGACAAAAACAATACCATCAATTAAATTTTTTTATTCGTTCAAGTTTTGATATGATATCCATTCACATACCATGTGCTAGCTTTAAACTATGACAAACGTTTAGATAATAATTTCTTTGAGGGTGAATATAGGCTATTTAATTGTGCTCATATTTTAGGGGTTGTTTCAGTTGGATTTAAAGACACGTGATAAATAGAAATATTAAGGTCCCGTTCGGTAAAATGAGATGTTTGAAGTAACTGATAACTATTTGTATAACTCGATTGTTGTTAGATTTTAGCTGTTAGTAGGTACATGTTCAATTGAGCGGTTGAATAAATGTGTTCGGTAAATGTAGTGGTTGGGTTAACCGATTATTACAAATTGATGTAAAAGGATATAGATAATTTGTCACATATAAATTAATAAAGGGATACTTTTGTAAAAAATATGAAATGCTACTCGTAAATGTGAAAAACTAATATTCTTAACTTTTCGTAAACACTACTTGAAACGCTATAAGCTCACTGTAAATGCCGCTTAAAATGCTAACTTACCGAACACTAATATTTGGTTGATTAGTGTTTTGACTTGATCAAAACGTTAAAAATTACTTCAAATACTATTGTCAAACAAGGCCTAAACTTAAATTTTAAACTCGATTACACACAACTTGTAAGAAAATTGCGTCCTTCAAAATTCGAGCTGTGATGAAGTGTGTATATGTATATATATAACAATAAACGAATCTTTCAAATTCTATTTTCTTGGTACAAATGACAATCATTAACACAATAGTTTATTCTATTTTGAGCTTAAAGAGAGTTGGTATGTAACCAAAAGTATAAAGATATTAATTAATTTTTTTATCGTACGACATATATTATGTAGTTAATTAACAATTGAATTAGGTATGAATTGAATTAGATAGAAATCGTCATCTTATTAGTTAATTAGTATTATATAATTATATATTTTATATGACCAGAATAATCAAATGTACAATAACGTTTTAAGTTAATGACCTGTCACTAAAAGTTTTTGAATAATCAATATAAAAAACGATATATTGTTTGCGTATATATACTAAAAAGGAGAGATTAGAAGGTAATTAATTATCTTAATTGAGAAGCTAATGATTAGATAAGAAGGGGCGTGACGTGTCACATTCTTAAAATGATTTCATGTGTAGTTCTTTTTTTCGCTTTTTAGAAATGATTCAAAATTAAAGACATAGAATTCTACTACGACGTCCTACTCTTAGACTTTTTCAGAATTTATAAATCCTTTGTATATACTAAAAATAATTGAGTAAGAATCTTTAGACTTGATTAGGACTTTATGTTTTCACCATTGCTTGGATTATACGTCCAATTAAGAATGTTTATTCTTTAAGCATGATTTTATATGCTATAAAAGTTCATCGATGTTGGACTTACCTACTTTTGGAGGGAGGGATTTATACGGTCAACATCACCCTCAAGTCTCACCAAATTAATCTCACTTGGGCATATCAACTCCCCTCACCACTTAACCAAAAAAAAAAAAAAAAAAAAAATCCTCTCATCTATTGATTATATATATATATATATATATATATATATTAGCAAGTTTGATCACCTATTAGATTCTCTATTTTAGAGCAAAGTTAATAGATCAACCGACTCGGGGAAAAGATGAAAAAGAGTCCAGGTCTAAAGCATTTACAATTTTGTTTCCAATTAAATGGCAAACAAAGTCCTTAGGCGGATTCTAACTTGAGCATAGGAGATGGAAGGCGGACAAAGTGTCAAACGGGTTGCAACCCTTTCTTAGGGTTACATTATATATATTGTTTATATTTATACTATTTTAGAATTACTAACACGAGTTGATTCATGAGGTTTAACATTAGTTTTGCTTAAATAAGATCCGAAACTCAAATCTTATAATTGAAGAAAAATCGAGACTTACAAATGAGGTTATTATTTTCAAAATGTTAACCCTAATCACATTCTAAAATTTTGTGCAAAATCCCAAAATTCCAATGTAATCAAATTATGGCAAGAAATAATTACAACTAATTATCTAATTATTTTTTGTTTGAGATTTACATTCAACACCTTTTTAAAAAATTTTTATATATAGAATCATTCAAAAATTAGGTGTAATGATTTAAAAAGAGGTGAAATTTATAAACAGGAGAATAAAAGAGAGTAATTTCCGTTTCCTCCTCTCCATTCTTGGAACATCTGGATGTCAATGCTTTGACAAGCCAATGCTTCACGTTCACTTGCTAATCCTCGTTTTCCCGTTCTATTGTACATCGCGCGCAGAACTAGACTGTGCAACCCACCACCTACCAAGCACATCCGTTCGTACATTCTTCACTTATCAAAATCAGAACGGATAGCGACCGTTGATGTCTCCACGTGTACTGACAGGGATGCAATTGTTTGGGAGGGGCGAGTACACCTGATCTCCTAAATGTTTAAAAATATATAAATGCTTATTTTAACGGCCGAAAATAATTAGAGGAGGAGAGTGGGAGACAACAAGAGGAAAGGGGGCTCATTCTTTCACAAATAGACAGAGAGGGAGAGACAGGCGGGAGAGAGGGAGGGAGAGAGAGAGAGGAGGGGAACAGGGAATCTGGTGGCGCGGGCGGTTTTGATGCGCTGCGGTGCTGACCACCATTCCTGACGGTGTTGCGTCGTTCGCCGGCTGCTTGGCGTTTAGAGAGAGAGAGCGAGAGAGAGAGAATGTGGTCCGGATCTGGTGGTGCTATTCCCATTCGATTCGATTGATTGACGTTGATGCTTCATTTTGTGTTATTCGAATTCGTTCGAGTTCCTTGATCTGATCTCGAAATCTACAAATTCGAATAAGATACAAGCTCTCTCTCTCTCTATCTCTCTTTCTCTCTCTCCACCCCTCCATTTTCGAGCAGTTTCCGAATCGCGGTATCCCTTGGAGCTCCTCAGACTTCAAAGGTGCTTTTTTTTTTTTTAGTTCTAAGATTTCTTCATATCTTTGAATTTGGTTTTTCGACAGCTTTAGCAGTTAAAAATTGGCGCCAAGAATCGGTTAAATACAATCTTGTTAACTAGCAGTCATTTATGTTCATCAGATTTGGTTTGGATTCGGTTTCTGAAACGTTTCAATAGTTTTTTTCTTTTTTCTTTTCTGGTAGGAGGTGGTTGGTGGGGTTTTTTTTTTTTTGGGGGGTTTGTTCATACGACTAATCGAAGACTTTGAATACTTTCTGCCGTCTTTATCCTCTCTAGCGGATGAGTTGTTGGAGTTTAGTTCACCAAAATGCCCAAATTGATCAGAAGAAGCTGTTAATCATATTTATATAGAAGTTCCTTGTAATCTGTATTATTAGTTATTGTATTTCTGGGTTAATTGGGGAACTTATTCAAGGCTAAAAGGTGTATCATCTGATCTGGGAGTACAATTTCATATGCTTAATTCCATCTGTGAGGTGATGAATATGCTGTTAACTATACTGTCCTTTACTGGAAACCTATAGGTGGATGGATGTTTAATGTTTTTGAAGACCCGAATATAGGAGTGAGATAAGATGTCCTTCAAGGATATTGTACGCGAACTGAAGGAGATTGGAAGCGTATCATGGCGACGAGGAGATTTGAGGCTTTGGCGTGGGAGATCAAGGTCACATATTGCACCTGATCAAGCCACACAAGAGGAGGAGGTTGAGCAAGGGCGATGGGCAAATTTGCCACCGGAGTTGCTTTTGGATATCATTCAAAGGGTTGAGGCTAGTGAGACTTCATGGCCTGCTAGGACCGCTGTTGTGTTTTGTGCTGCAGTTTGTAGGTCGTGGAGAGAGGTCACAAAGGAAATTGTACAGACCCCAGAGCAATGCGGGAGGCTCACTTTCCCAATCTCTTTGAAGCAGGTACAGATGCGTTTTCATCCGTTGGTTCACTACTTGGCTTCTTCAGTTTTGTTGGAATTCTAATTGTCTTTGTGTATATATGGCTTGATTTTAGCCCGGTCCGCGTGATTTTCCAATCCAATGTTTCATTAAAAGGGATAGGGCAACCTCCACCTTCCGCCTGTTTTATGGATTGGCACCTTGTAAGTAATGGCTATGCTCATTTATGTGTTTACATGTGGTTTTATTTCATATTCATGGTTGAACCATCCATATGTTGCTCTTTGTGATCCATTGCTTAATGTGAACTTGCAAGAATAAATTTGATTCGTTTTAGATCACTGTATTGAGTGAGGCATCATACAGAACCATGTTTTCTTGTTTATTTGTGGCAAGTCTATTACCCATCCATGTATGATAACAATGAGGCCCTCTAGGGCTATGTAATGTCTGCGGTGATTTAAATGCATATATGTTCTCTTCTGGAATTCAGAGTAGTTTGCCTTTTCAACTCGAGGATGTCTGTACAAGATGCATTAAGGGGTGAGATATCTTTTCAATTTTTAAACTGGGGAGATCTTTGTCTTTAATTAAGTGTTCCAATTTGCAGCTGAAGATGATAATGATAAATTATTACTGGCTGCTAAGAAAATCAGAAGAGCAACAAGCACAGAATTTGTTATATCTTTGGCCGGAGATGATTTTTCAAGAGCTAGCAATGCATATATAGGAAAGCTTAGGTAAGCCCATCCTTCTCTATTGTTGGCTATATTATTCACCCATCACGGTTAATGATGCAGCTTTTAACAAATATACTGTGATTTCAGGTCAAATTTTCTAGGAACGAAGTTTACCATATATGATAGTCAACCACCATGTGACACTGCGCTCAAAATAAGCAGTCGATCAAGTCGGAGGTTTCATTCTAAGCAGGTGTCCCCAAAGCTACCAGCTTGCAACTATAGTATTGGAGCCATCTCCTACGAGCTGAACGTTCTACGGACACGAGGGCCTAGACGACTACATTGTGTCATGGACTCGATTCCTCTTGCTTCACTTCAAGAAGGGGGTTCGCCCCTACGCCTAAATCCTTCCCTCACTTCCTCGACGAGCAACATTCACCTCCACCAAGCTCGCTTGGGAAGGACCAAACTCTAAATTACAGCTCCACTAGCTTAACCGAGCAACCGCCCATTTTCACAGGGGACCCTCTCATTCTTAAAAATAAGGCGCCTAGATGGCATGAGCAGCTGCAATGTTGGTGCTTGAACTTTAGAGGACGAGTGACTGTCGCATCTGTCAAGAATTTCCAGCTTGTAGCAGCTGTTGAGCCACACCATGACATCCCAGTTGTTGAGCAAGAAAAAGTAATCTTACAATTTGGAAAGATTGGGAAGGACATATTTACCATGGACTATCGGTACCCACTTTCTGCTTTCCAAGCATTTGCAGTATGTCTTAGTAGTTTTGATACAAAGCCGGCATGTGAATGAGCCATAGGTTGATTTAATGACTTCAATGTCAATGGCTTCAGTGGATCACACTCTGACTGTTCATAATTGGAAATTTCCACTGGAGCTTCGAAGAAAACCTACATGTAATGATTTTAAACGTGCATCAAATGGCACTTTGTAATGCATAGGTCATCGCAGAATGTACGTGTATAGATCTGAATGGGAATACCAAAATGTGTGTTAAGGGCTCTCGAGAAGAGCTTTGCATGTAGCAGCGATTCAATTGTTATTTCATGTCGGAAAACTTTTCATATGATTAGAAACGGGAGACAATTGTCATAGCTTGTGTTGTAGATTGCTGAAGATTAAAGAATGTATGTTTAGGACGTAAAACAGGGGGAGAAAAAATCGATGACATATTGTTTGTATTTTTTATGTGGAGTTTCCTTTCAAATTCAAAAACCTTTTTACTCACATGTGTATATAATAAGAACTAAGAACTCTAAACGTGGTCATGCCCTCACTCCACCCCTCCCCTCCAACTCACGAGCTGCGTAATGCCCAGAACACTGTCATTCGAACATTCATTTGGGAGAAAAGGGACTGACAAGTCTCTTTAAATCCTCGTCGAGTGCGGAAGAAGATATTAATATAAGCCATGAGAAGGACAAGTTGGAGTCGCAACAGTGCCTACTTTGAATATCCTTGTATCCACTTACCTCGGTATTTTGATTGACAAACATCCCCTCTTCGGAGAGATCGTGAGCCTGATGCAAACTATGGATGTCACTGCAACAGCGTTTGCTGTAAAGGTGATGCAGAGGTACGATACCATGGCGCCCCTCCAAGGGTTTATTGCCTTGCTTAACCACAAGAAAACTCAAGCACAAAATAGACACAGGCGCGTTGAAGGAATTAGAACTTGAAAAATAGGTCCATCAAGGGTAGAATTGAACGATTTACTGTAGTATATGAAAATATATTATTAGTCAACTTTCTTATTACGTAGGATATTTAAGCAATTAAGAGACTGATTTTAGTTGAAAATAATTGTAGACTGAGAAAATGATGATATCATCCTAGTACTTTTAGTGTATCCTCTCGAAAAAGTACCAAATACTGAAACACCAACTTAGTCTCTGAGACTCTGACCAAATAAGACCTGTATGTACATGAATATGAAAAGGGCAAGATCTCAAAAAGCATACTTATCAGACATCTATTTGAAAACATCATATCTCTGCTCTCGACCGAAAATGATGAACTATACATCCTTACTTACCAACCAACTCAACTAGGAAAATTATACATACAGTTATGAATAAGGGGTCAGCCAGCAAATATTCTACTGCCATAAATTACTCTCTGAAACTAAGTTGTTCTTTTTACATCAAAAATCCTGGTCATGGAGAATTTGAGCAGTGTGAAATCGTGCAAGAGTATCACTTCTTTTTGAAGAACATCATCACCTTCCTCCCAAAAGATACAGAACTCTTGCCAGATGACTTCTTCTCAGATTTTTCCGGATGACCCACAGATGCCTTGCCATTTGACCTTGGGCGCTCCACCTCATTATCAGATTTAGCATCCAGTAATAGCCGGAGTAATTCAGATGCACTGATCTTCCCTTTGTCAGTTCCATTGACTGCCACGAGATGGAGAGCAGGTAGGCCCCCTCACGCAAAACCAAGCGACAGTAGTAATCATGTTGTGAACAAAGAGAAAGGAGAACAGCGATTGCATGCTCCTGGTCCTTAGAG
Organism: Talinum fruticosum; assembly: GCA_021018815.1. Lineage (NCBI taxonomy): Eukaryota > Viridiplantae > Streptophyta > Magnoliopsida > Caryophyllales > Talinaceae > Talinum > Talinum fruticosum. The sequence goes on from JAITYX010000021.1 coordinate 2,043,800, forward strand.
CTGCCAGCCTCAAGTAGCCCGACTATGGATCCAATGCAACCATCAGTCTGAACGATACAAGCCCTAGCCACTTCAAATTTACAAAGGCTCTCCAAGATGTGAATACAAGTTCCAGCAACTGAGCTCTCTTTCAGAAAGGGAACCAGCCTAGGGATCCAATTCGAAGCAAGCTTGATGGATTGGCAGTCGATGCTCAATGACAAGTTATAAAGTATTCCAATGGCTCCTGCTTGGAGTTCTCTGTTGTAGCCATCAAGAAGCTCAAAGATTGAAATTAAAGCACCGGATGTTGCAATGCTTGAAAGAGCATTTGGTTGAATAGACAATATCTCCAGTATGGCAAGTGTTTCGGCTGCAGCATCTGTTCCAAGAAAAGATGCCAAGAGAGTGTATACATCTTCACTTGCATTTTCTGTCGCCTTTCTGCCAAAAATGGGAAGCAGTTAAAACACACAGTACGCCAGCACATAATCAACATACGTACATTTGGTATAATCTCAACATAAGGAGACTGCATGGATAAGAGAACAACCTGCTCGCTTTCAGGAAAGCTAAGAACAACTGAATCCCAGCCTTTTGAGCTTCTGTATCCTGCTTGTGAAGGGCATCTTTCAAGAACTGAACCAATGGTTCCAGACAGTTCTCAGAAGATATGGAAGTACAAGAAGGATTATACTCGGTCAAGTAATCCTTAACATCTTGGACAGCTCTAAACTGTGATTCCCAAGGTAGATCACTGACATTGGATAAGAATTTCCTTTTAATGTCATATGTACTTCGATAAAATCGAAATCTATGAGTATCAACATCGGATGGCCTCCGCAAAGAGCTAAAGCCCTTTTTACTTTGGGATTGGAGAAACTAGAACTGTAACTGCTGTCAAGAGATCCAATAGACAAGTTGCTCATATCTATCTGCAGATTTAGATCTCTCAGAGAACTTGCATCACTACAGATTGAATTGGAAGAATTCTCCAGGGAGTCATATACTGAAGTTTGCATTTTCAGGCCGGACACAACAATTCCGTGCTGCATAGACCACTTTGAGATTAGGTCTCTCAAGACAGTATTCGGTCTAATTGACTGATCAGGCAGCTTCAACTTTGTTTTGGGACATGTATCACGACCATCAGCAAACCACTTCTGTATGTAACTCCTTTCGAAAGTCTGACCAGAAGATATTACAACAGGGTCATACATTAACATTGATGATAGAGGGCATTTGAATTCCTCAGGGGGTCTGGGCGGTCAAGGATATTGGCTGGAGTCTCAACCATAGCATATCCTGGACAAGATTCAAGATCGGCACACTTGGGGGTTTTGAGCTGTCAAGAATATTGGCTGGAGTCTCAGCTGGAGCATATCCTGGCTGAGATTCAAGATTGGAACACTTGGGAGTTAGAGATTTCCCAGAAGACTTCATAGATAAGGCAGACGCCTCATGTTGATTTGAGGGATTCCTAGGCTGCCCTTGCAGGAGTAGCTTCTCGTGCTTCTTCAAAAGTTTGAAGAGGCACTTTAAAGTTTGTGTTTTTGTAGGATTCTCCTCTATCACTTCATTAAGCTGTTTCCGGATATCTCTTCTCTCTATTAAGAGGTCCTTTTTTGTTGTAAGGCGAACCCTCAAAGCTGCAAACTGAAGTACCTCTCCAACAGAATTCCCAACTGAATTTGTGACAGAATCATCTTGTTCCAGTAGAGCTTTTAAAGCCTTGCCAGCCTCTTTTTCATGTGGATCCAGCTGGAATTTTGTGACGCTGAGGTCGTGAATTATTTCATTCATCTACAGAAGACAGTGCATAAGATCAGTATCCCAACCTTGTTAGTTGTCAAAGGAATAGAATAATCAACAATATGAATTATCATGTTTTGTAAGGGCTTATGCAGGAGCCGCTCCCTGACAAACTTTCTCATCTTTTTGAAGCTGAGGTGTGGTGTGGGAAAGATTGGGGGTTTTGTTGTGAACCTAGTAACTCCGTTCAAAGACGCCTCTATATGGAAATACACACACAGGCACACACCCGGAGTTTGTTTCGACAAAGAGAGGAGAACTAGAATGAAGACTGGGAACCTGGAAAGAAATGCAAAACCAGCATCAGTTTACGAACCTGCAATTGCAAAACCACTGGGACCATGCTCTGAAGTTCGCTTAGACTCTGCACCCAATGGTTGGTTGTTTTCTCAAATCTTGACACAATTATATCCCCAGTCAGTGCCTGAATTCGCAGAATCAATTAGAGCACATAACAGGAAATGCACAGCTGCTATTGTTTGCTGCTTTATGAACCAAAGCTACATATGCAGCCATAAACCTCATCTAAAACCATGCCCCGCAACTCAACAGAAGGGCGGGAGAGGGCTTTTCAAATTAAACAAGGGTTACTGAAGTTCCCTGAAATGAGAAGAAATTTAGATGTATGCCTAAGGCTGCGGAAGAAAGCTGCTATATGTACAGGAAAATTTTGAAAGCTGACATCCAAGTTCCTTTTAACACGGAATTGTAATTTGCAGAACGAGCACTGATGCTTCAGAAAAGCAATAACATGGAATTGTAATTTGCAGAATGAGCACTGATGCTTCAGAAAAGAAACAAGGGTTTTAAGGAAAATTGCTCTATATAGCCATAACACAAGTACATAACCAATAAACGTCGCATACCAAGTAAAGTTTACTAGACTCGCAGCAATTCCGTACAAGCTTCCTGGCTTTATCCATGGTATTTTGTAACAGACAAAGTGCTTTTATTCCTGATGCGCATCGAGGACGAACTGCTTCAATATCCGGGAAGATGCCACAAATTCTCTCAAGCAGGCTGAGAAGTTGTGTACACATAACCTGATGCACCTGAATAGTAGACAACAGTTTGAGTCATTTCCCAGCTAGTTGGACATTAGCTATCTAATGTCTCAGGTCGTGAAATAATTATCAGAAGCATTTCCTACTCCGTATCTTCTTCTCTTTTTCTTTTTAAAAAAATCTGGTTCAATTGTAAGGTGCATTCATTAAAAACTCAACCACATTGTGCAAAATATTACAGTTCAGACTCTATTAATGAAATGAGAATTGATTGATAAAATACCTTTATGCAAGAAGTGCTTAGCGGTGTCTCCTGAACCTCAGAGATATCAGACCCCATTCAATAACCTGGATGCACTCATAGTATTACTATAGTTTCAAAGGCGAGATTAGTTGACTTATTGAAATGCAGACAGAAAATTAAGAAAGCTGTCATAACAGGATATTGAAGTATAGAAGGAACCCTCAAATTAGGCTCATGTATCGAGTCTAATGTTAGTGTACCCAAATCAAAATCCTACAATGACAACTTGGTGGAGGTTCAATCACTGTCCAAGAGAAAATCCCAACAGATGGCTGCCAATTAGCACCTCCAGTATTGTCCCAAGCAACTTCCATGGCTCCCTTCAAAGAAGTTGATCAATTTCCACAATCACAACACTAAAGGTTTTGAATTCACCAAAGGTTATAAAGCATCATTAGTCATCACCAGTAAGTCCAAATACACCTCAGTCACTCCCCTCAGGTTGAATGCAAAACCAGTCCACCCAAGAACCCGCCTTCCATCAAGAAACTGCGCGTTTTACAGTCCTGCTAGCGGCAATCAAGGGGACTCTAGTTTTTCCCCCTTGTCCCCCTCTTCCTCCCAAACCCTCCTCCATTAGGGGTGTCTCATGAGTGATGTACCCCTATATGGGCCATTTCACCCACATGAGGACGAAAAAATCTTTATTTCAACTTAACTATCAGTAAAAATCTCAAACTGTAAGTATTGTTTTAAACAAGAGAATTTTTTTCATAATACTAGCAAGATTATGCAAAATTCTCACCATTAATGCACTCCTAACAAATCTTACTCAGGGGAAAACAGCATTCCGCAAGTACAAGGCAGGCACAATAAATAGTTGACCAAACACTTTGCTAACTACTATCAGAGATATTTGAAAGTGAAAAGGGGAAGAGAGATAGTACCAGGGAATTTTCCCGGTTCTGCTTATCAACCTTGCTATTCCCCCCTGAATCTCCAATAAGCAACCACAAGAGAGATTAAAATTCAGAACAATCGTACCCTGAATTTGGAGCTCCTATAATTGTAATATCGCATTCCTGAATACCCAGAGGGGAATTTGGGAGAATTCGCGAATCATCTCTTTAATATATTGGGAAAAGACTGTTTGCCCATCATATAGAATACAAGAATTGGGTCAACAGTGAAAGGGCATTTGAAGATAATTGAATATTGTTTGATTTGATTATCTTATGCAGAAAAAACAGGGTAAGGTAAAAAGGATTGCAGAATCGCAGTAAAGGGCAGAGAAGGGGGAGAGAGAGATTCTGCTTGTAATCCACTAAGCAGAAAAGGATGAAGAAACTATCTATCAAAGAATCCGACGGTTTTTAAAGCAACGAGAAATATATTTCATTGACGTTTCCAGATGCCAACCAAACTTAGCCGCACAATTTTGATCGTTTTCTTCATAGGCATCATCATCTCTTTTTTTTTTTCACTAATACTAAATTATTTCAGTCAATAGAAAACTGGGAAAGCCCACTTTTTGCAGAGGATTTCGTGTGTTTTTGTACTTTTGTTTTGTTTAATTATTTGTATTTATTGAGTATTCTATGACTCTGATAGCTTCTCTATTTTCCTTTCTTTCATCAAGGTGGGGTTTTTTTTTTTTTTTTTTAAAGAGTCTTTCATCAAGGTTGGAGTACAAGACATATAAATTTGACTTCCCCAGCCTTTTTTCCCTTTTTCTTGGGGGAGGGGGGAGGGGGTTGGTCAACTTTTAGTTCTCTCGACTTTAGCAAGTAGGGATATTGTGGAAGTTGTTAAATCATTTGTATAATACTGATGTCCAGCTAAATTTGCATAATTTACAATATCATTTAGCCTGCAAAATCAAAGTAATCATTGAGGGGGATCATATATTGATTTATGTTAACAATAGTGATATCATTCACAAGATTCAAACACGAGATTACATATGTAAAAAATATGCGTTAAATTATTTGAATCAATATGTGTTCATGAGATCATAAGTTAACCATACAAATAATAAAAAAGGACGGAGGGTTGCTTAATTATAATGATATGAAAAATGCATTTCACGGCAAAACAATACTGTATTAACATCCAAAATCTAAATCTAAAGCAAATTGGAATTTAAATGAATTTCATATGAGAATTTTGATTGGATATTTTTTAATCTATGTCTCTATGTGGATATATAGTTAAGATTAAAAAAAAATATCTATTAATCAAAATAGACAAGGCAACCTAAAGCACACATATACATATATTAAAAAAATCATACCAAAACCCATGACAACTTATTACCGCCTCTAAATATATTTGTCTAAACATTACGCGTTAAAATGAGGTAACTTTTAAGATGTAAACATTAACTACAATTTGTATTTTTTTAAAGTAGTAGGTATGTAGCATAAAGAATCATCCATTGCTAACATTTGTGATAGAAATTAGATTGTTGAAAAACAGTTAGTTTGATTCTGTCAAAAACATCCAGCCCAAATATATCCACCACTTTTGTTTATCACTGGACTCAAATTTTTTATTTTTTTTTAATAATTATGATCTATAGTTAACCACTACACAAATATAACAACTCGAAGACCCCCCAAAAAAAAAAAAAAGGGCAAAGACAGAGTCAAGGAAAAATAGTTGCTGCAAGTGCAATCAGAAAGTGAGTCAATTTAGATATTTCCATTTTCACACTTGAAATAAGGAAGAATTATGGACCAGAGTTTTACTTGTGAAGGACTCCATGTTTACTTTTCCTCTCAAAGATTGCATATATATTGATTTTTATTTATATTTATTTTTTATTTGGTAGGCCTATTATTATTGTGTATATTTGTATTTTGTATGTATGTATTTACTGTAAAAAGCAAACCACTAATCTCACTAGGGGGAACATGGAAAGGGTGGAAACCCAACTCTTTACTAATGTCCAGATGGGCCAAACGATCCGTCAGCTGATTAGTCTCTTGAAAACAATACGAAATTTTGACTTCCCAATCCCTACGTCCCATAATCTCTTTGCATTGATTAATAATGGGTAAAAACTAAGAATTTCTACTTTGATTATCCATTAGCATTCCAACCACAATTACTGAATCAAGTTTGACCCATATCTTATTAAAGTCGAGATTACGAGCCATATGAAAACCTCTCCAAACCGCTTTAAGCTCAACATCACTAAAGAACAAATTCTATAATATCACCTCCTTTCTGATAAGGCAAACATTTTCATTGGTTAAAGCTTTGTCTTATTTCTGAGGGCCAAGAAATTGGGAATCTAAAAGGGAGAAGAAAAGGGTGATGTGACTAATTTAATTTACTTGCCTTGCGTTGTATTGCATTTGCATGGCCTACTCACTCTCGTTGTCAAACCATAATTTGAATTCTAGCTACGTCAAAGGCCTCTCTGGAAAACATAAGAACAAAAAGCTTGATTAATTCCGGGCCTGAGCAGTGAAAATATATATGCCAACATCATTTAACTTAATAGGTATGGAAGTGAAGTTCTACCTTTTTACCGAGATTTAAATTCTAACGGTTGTCTTATGGGTTTAATTTTAAGGTTTAATCTTTGTTAAATCTGTCTAATTTAGTGACAGTGAACTCCTCTCATTCAATTGAAGAATCTACTAACCTTTCACCTTGTACAGGAGATTTATCATTGCAGAAAAAAAAATACCAAATCAAAGATACAAATATCTAATATCTACCATCTACCATCTACCATCATATGTAGGATAAATTATTTACGTACAAAAAGCGTAATGTTTAGTATGTTTATATGACTCCCGAAATATAAATGCTCACAACAATATGTATATGTATGTATACTTACTTCAGAAAATACGATAAAATATTCATACTTCTCATCCGATCTCCTTAATATCTTCAATTAAAAAAAAAGATTATTTTTTTGATTTTTTAGTTTGTTAATCTTTGAAACATTCTTTGCTATATATAAAAAAACTAACTACTCTTATTATTTCTAGTTCTATCTTTTCAAATAAAAAGCTCTTTATTTTATCTAACCACATATTTAAAAGATGTTCCAAATACAAGTCCAAGTCTCCTATGAGGCTCCCTTCAATGTATTATGTCGAGCAATTTACACTTTATTTGAAGGGCAGAAAAAGTCTATAGAGTCAACTAGTCTTGGTCAGGATGGACGAGAGGGGGCCTGCCCCAGCTAAGCAAAATTTGGTATTATTTCCATAGGATAAAATCACATCGCAGGCCAATTCCGTGGCTATTATTTTTTTATTTTTTTTATTTTAGGTATTATTTATTTATTAGGATTAGGATTAAGCACATTTTTTAAAAGTATCATAAATTGCATATTGCCTTTTGTTTTTCTTTTTTATTAATTGAGGATAATGCTTCTCGCTGACTTTGAGAATAATGGGCCGGTCAACTTGGGCTAATTTGCCTTCAAAATTTTCCATTAATTTCCCTTTTTTGGGAGGGAGAAAAGAATATGAAATAACACTAAATAATATAATATCATAAAATAATCACATTTAGTCTAATTGTTAAAATTAATTCCTTAAATATATTACGATACTAGATTATTTTTAAAAATTATTCCCCTTATTTATAAACATAAATATATTTATATCAAAACTAATCTTACAGAAAGTTGTGACATATCTTTGTATTCTTACAAGAAAACTCTAAATTTTTCTCATAATTCTAAGAAGATATTGACAAGTACTACTAAAAAAAAAAGCTTAATTAAAATCACCTTATGTTCATTCAGACTAATCGTATAAGATTAGTTTATTGTTTACAAAATAGGGACAAAAATCTCCTTTTTTTCTTTTTTTCTTTTTTTTTGTTTTTTCGGTGAGGCTATCATCAGAAGAGGACTTCGAGAACTAATTAGGGAGCTTAATGCGATCTGGTGTCATAATCCACCTTCATAAACTTATCATTGAAACTCCTATAAAAAAAATAAATAAATAACTTATCATTAAAACATTTATAAAACTATACATCAAAATTTCAATCTTTTTTTTTTCTGAAAGTTGATCAAAACTTAACATATCATATATATATATATATATATATATATATATATATAAAATTGAGTAATTTGTCTGCGGGTTAGACATTTGGCACATTACTATTGGTTCTTTTTGTTTTATCATTTTTTTTATATATTATCAAAACTTTTTGTAACACGCACTTTATTACCTATAAATTTTAAATTATGAGTGAAATGAAGTCCATTTAATACTCTTAAATGAGTATGATCATCAATCACACTTAATTTTACTAAAAAATAATTACAGTTTATTACCTATAAATTTTAATTATAATCATTAATTAATATTATATTTTATTACCTATATTTTTTTAAGGATTAGTCCATTACTTCAATAATTGTAAAACTAATTTTTTTTTAAAAAATCTTAATAAAAATAATATTTATTGTATATAATTAATCTAACTATTGTAAATATATATATATATATATATATATATATATATATAATATCTATTAATTCCAGTATTAAAACTTAAATAAATTAAATAGATTATGATAATTATAATATAGTATTATAATAATTATAATTTAATTTGTTTAAAATTTCTTTAACCATTCATTTATTTTTATTTTATTGCATATATTCAGTTATAAGAATATGAATATTTATTAAGTTAGCAATTAATAGGGGAAATTATATTGATTATATTTAATATTTTTTCTTATTATAATAAAGAATTTTGGTCCAAGTTATTATTTGTTTATCTGTATATGTAACTCATGTTTATAAAATATATTTATTCAAAATTTTATTGTATTATAAAAGGGTAAAAATTATTAGATATGGGATAAGTGGCTTACACAGCGCTATATGCTATTATTTATTTATTTTTTCATCAAAAAATTTCCTTTACAAGAAGCAATCAACTACTACTCAATTGATGATTAGTCCGGAATAATACTTTTTATCTCCATTGTTAACATAGTGGTTTTCTAGCGAGTATATCGATGAGAATGCAAGTAAGGTTGATAAATGTAGGATACTATTTTGAGAAAAATTAATAGTTGTGTATTTCATTATTTTGATGTTTAATTTTCTTATTATATATATAATCACATGTGTTTATTTTATATATAGTGAGTAATGTTACTATTATAGTATGTTCAAATTATATATATAATCAAGTAGTACCACGTGAGATACTTATACAAAAAGATCCAACAATAAACACGTATATTTAAAGGAGTTTGGTGCTAATAAAATGGGATAAATACATATCAACTTTAAAATGTGTTGGGAGAAAATGATAAGTTGAAAAGTTATTTTATAGGTTCACATGATGAAAAACTATTTTCTTTCATTAAGTAACTCAAAATTTACATTCTTCCTCCTAATAATTACTTTTAGATTATAAAATAACCATACGTATTCTAAGGTTAATATTTATAATTTTACAAGAAGTATATATTTAATATTTATAATAATATATCAATTACTCAAATAATAACACGTACCCATGCAAAAACCTTGCAGATTAATTTCCTGTTTGGGTTCCTAATTTATCATTTTTTAATTCCAATTTTACCAAGGTTATAATCATGATTTTCATCTTAATGATAAAAAAAATGCAAAATAAAGACAAGAAATCTATATTTTTGGCCAAATAAAATTACTCATTTTTAAATGAACCTGGGCATGAAATATTGAAGTCCCAGAATTTCGTTCGGCCCAACGTTTACTAGGCCCAATTCTTTCAGTGTTAAGGGAAAAAAGAAGGGGGGTTACTGAAAACTTAAAAGTGTAATTCTCCCGTTAAAAATCAGAATTAATTTAGAAAAATCTTGCTCAAATATTTAGAATAATCTTTAGTATGGTGCATTGGATAGTCTCATAAGTAGAAGATACATGATGGAAAAACTAATCTAGAAATATTCATAAAATATGAAAAGGATGCATAAATGTTCATTGTATTAGGAGAGAAGGGTTCATTGTTCTCGATGAAGAGTCAACTATAAAAATTCATGTAATTGAGTCATTTGTAATCAACCCAATCAAGCAATACAAAGAAAAACAATCTCTACTTCCTTCTCCTCCCTTTAGCATTTCAACATAATCAAATACATTATCAAACCTCCTTCAATAACCCAACAATCCCACAGAAAAAGCATTTGGTCTGCGGGTTAAAAGATAGACAGGGGTGCAAATAATCAACCACCACTTATCCCCACCACGTAGACCACCACCCAGCTACCGGCAGCGACCAACCAACAAATATCGGCGATCGTCTGGTACACCTTACAATCACATAGACAGCAGAGAATTCCAACTTCCTGACGAGCTAGAGTCCCATTTAAGGCTCAAGCTACTTCGGCAAGGTACCTTTTCGGCTCCCACCACAGCTAGCTAGCTTGGCCAAAATCAGCAGCAGCCTGCTGCAAGTGGCTGGATGTGGGAGAATTTCCACTTATGCTGGCGACTAACCAAAGACACCTGACTCCTATAAGCCTGGTGCTCACAGGCCAAAGACCTGCATGAAATCGACTTTTTCTGGTGTCAATATGGGTTACATCAAGCACAGTTCAGAAACTTAAAACATATGCACTCTTCACCCCAACAAGCCCTTGATGTTTTAACCTTTTCTTCCTGCTATTATGATCAATTAGTTCTATCCCAAATTTTGCAATGTCTATCCAATTATACATAAATCCCGAACCCATTTTAGAACAATTTTTCTGCTGATGTAAGATCTGATATTGTGGAAAGTTCTCTTAATTTGGTGAGAATGGCTTTGGAAAAGAGTATACAGTCCCATCTAATTTTGCTTTATATTTTGTAACGAATTTCTACATAAGAGAGAAGAAGATGAATGTCACCAGCCACTCTGCCAGTCCCCACAGACAATACTCAAAACCGACTCTCTCCCCATCAAGACACCTGCAATTTCCAAAAGATAAGAGGAGGGTCATGCTGTAACAAGAAGTTGCGCACTGATAAGAAAACGTTAGGATGCAAAGGGTGCACAATTGCCTGTAGCAGAAACAATGAGTTAGCAGGGGAATCAGTCTTTGGTCTATACTATAAATGTAAGGCATATATAAGTGAGTTATAGTTTAAATCTCTTTTATTTTTAATTTTTTGTTTTAAATTGGAACGTTAAGGCATTCCATCTAACATCTTTACAAGGTTTCGTGACACAAATTAAGAACACTTATTATTTACAAAAAGAAAAAAATATAGTATAATTTTTAGTTCCACCCGTGTTCCCTACTTTTTCTCACTGATATTTCAACAATCTCTCTACGTGCTGACAATGATCACTGCTCACCACAGATATATCTCATACACGTCAGCAAAACCTGAAAACATAACTAGAGCTAAGAAAATCCTTCTATGTTTTATATTTTTCTTTAAATATTTGCATCCATGCCCCTCTGAACGAAGACGTACATATGTGCAAAAGCCAAAAGGGGGTGGGGAGGAACTGCAAAAAAAAAAGTAAATGAAAGTGTGCGAAGCATAACCTAATAGAATTTGTTTATGAACCCTTGGATTATTGCAATGGGGAAAAGGGAAGGGCCTAAGGTCTTTTCTAACTTTTTATCCTTGGGCATCAACACAAAGAGAACCTATTTCTTTCTCCTCCAGTGGGAAGAATTGGGCATACTCCACTTTCAGAGATTCTGCTAAGAGATAAAGATACATCCCATCTTATAATAGTACGGTCTTCTGGTCTTTCTATCACAAAAGAAAAACAGGTTTAGTATTATCACATTTCATCAGCTGTTCCACTCTGGGCTTTAGCCCGTTAATTTTGCCTAACCATGCCCAGACATTAATGATGATGCCATATTTACTACAATATAAAAGACGAAGTCCTAGAGAACCTGAAGATTAAGTAAAAGAGCTGGTGTCATAAAACACGTGGGTCTACAGAACGATAAAGAGATTCGAAATATCAGCACCGTGATCTACATTAAGGACCACTGTAAGTGGAGAGCTCTCTCACATCTTGGAACCTTCCTTCATTGAACGGTACACTGGTACATACCCAAAACCTACTGCCTCAAATACGCTCCAGGAAAACCAAAACCAATCAAACATTTAGCATCTTTTTCCAACCTCTCTGATTGGTCCTCACATTATAATCAAAGAGCTTAACCTCCAAACAAAATGTGTATCCTCTGGAGTTTGGACCAGTCCACCTAGATGATTTCACCAAATGACATCAATGAGTTTTTTCACTTTCAACAGTAAAATAACTTCAGATTACTCACATCCAGAGCCCTTATAAATACAGTAGGATACAACTTCTCTTACAATTGCAATTCAAGAATAAAATGCTAGAATAGGTAGGCTTTAGCTACGCTTTATTTCGTATCAGCAGGCCATCAATAGACACAATCAAGCGCAGAATTTAGCACCAAAGCTTTGGAGGGAGAATTTCACGTTCCAGAGCTTGAATAGCTACCAAGCTCCAGAAAGCAGTACTCAAAAGTTAACAAAATCTATGGACAATAGTTGTTCCACATCAAAAGAGTGATATACCACAAGCAACTTGGCTAAGTGAGCAAATAATTTGCAAAAATTCAACGGCAATTTGTTTAAAGGCATATGCTGTATGTTCATAGCAGATATAATCTTCTCAGACAAAATTGCCATCCCATACCTTCAATGAATAATAGCTAGTGGAAGAATCAAGATCCATACAGCTTTGAGAATCATCAGCTGGAAGATCTTCCAATATGTGTATCACTTCCTATGGTGTGATAGTGTAAAGGAATCATGAGTATAAAAGGTTTTTCATCCGTACAAGTAGTCAGCAAAATCTTTTGGAGGCTTTCTTTCACCCACTAAGCCACCAAAATACAATAAAGTAGTGCAAATTCTCCAGTAGTAAGCAGGAACTTAGATGCATGATCATGCCATATGTAAACACATACTGGTGTTTTTTTTAGCAAGCCATATCTTGTTCATCATTCAAGTCTTCATAATACAAATGAATCTGTTAAGAATTTACCTTAGATTTTCTGCCCCTTAATTTGGATCAGCGCCAATTAAAAGCCACTAGCCATGAAGCTTGATGTCTAATCAGAGTCCTTTATGCATGTCATGACTCTGCTTTCTTGTTGAGAATCTGCTAAAAAGCAGATACGTACAACTTCTGAAACTTTTCCCTGTGTTAATCACATATTTATCAGAGCAATTTGTTATTTCAGTCGCATGTTCTGTTAGACTGTCTTTAAGATAATGCGTATAAGTGAATCAAAAACAGTGAAAGCCCTAGAGGAGTTGATTCTGGACACTGCTAGAAAGGAGAAGAGGGAGATGTCAGTATTTCAGTAAAAAAGAAATTACAGGTCATGTAAAAGCTCTGAAAAAAATAAATTGACAATAAGAGGGTTCCTACCCTTATCACTTTGGGGAACATATCCGAAAGGGATACCAAACGGGTATATGACAACAGTTAATAGCAATCATCAATAGCTTGGTAAGGATCAATAATGACTAATACAGTGAGAATCAATTTCATAGACATAAAAATAAACGAGATAATTTGGCCATGGGAACCATATGTCCTTTTATGCTGATTCTCTTCCTTGTCCTACTCAGTTTGTGGTTCAAAAGGTGGGAAGGGTCACTCCTTAGATTGCCTTTTGCAATATATATTCTCCCAGCTGGATGAACCCCACCATCACCATTCTTCTCCAGTTTAAAAGGGGCTAACTCTGTCATCTCCAACCATCCCAACGCTTGACTTCAAAGAGTCTTCCTTGACCTAGGTAAGGGCCTTTTCTCTACAAAAATTTCACTTGTTAGCTCACCACCTCTCTTGACCCACTTTGATTATCAACTGAAAAATTCTCTTACCCTGTTCCATCTTCTCGGCTTCCAGAAAATATTATTTGAACCCTCAACTCCCAACATGGCATCTTCATCATGCAGTTCCAGCTCCTCATGGACACCTAAGCAGAACAAAGTGTTTGAGGAATCCTTGGCTAGACATCATAAGGACAAAGACTGCTGGCAAATGGTTGCCAAAGATGTTGGAAAATCTCAAGAGGAAGTAAAGAGGCACTACAAAATCCTTGTAGAGGATGTCAAAACCATTGAGTCTGGCCGAGTCCCTTTTCCAGCTTACAAATAGACTAGACACAGGGGTTAAAACATCAACATGAATGAAAGGTAATGTACTATCTGTCTTTTAACCATCAAAGACTAAAGTAATCATTTCACTCCTTCGTGATAGACACTATTCCTCATGCATTCAAAATTGCTTTCACCTACAGAATGCAGAATCTTGGATAACCTATCATAAGGGTTAAGAATAAGGATAACATACATAATTCACTGTGCATATAGTGTTTCATGATCAGATAACTATATGAAGTTTCATGGGCCATTCAAGTGAAGATGCTTTAGATATATTCAAAAGTATGTTTTATCGGTCAAAAAAATAAGCCAAGGTAGTAGACGTTGAAAACTTCATGGGTTCTATGGTCCATTAATTGACATCCCTTTCACCAAAGAGTCAACAAATGTCTCATTCAATTGAGAATATATTTTTAGGGATGTTAACTGCCTGCCAGAATCCCTCCAACTCCTTTTATCCTTTCTCATCCATGATCTAAGGACCCAAAATGATATTTCTTCCTTTTGCAGCTTAGCATTTCATATGCTCAATGCTAGCAACTCCAAAATAAGCACATGATATTCCAATAGCACTATGTATTACTTACCAGCTTCAGATCTTCTATAAAGCAACGAAAATTAAAGCTGCCCCTTTATAATCATTTGAACCCACATGAGTTCTTCCAAACTTTTGGCAACTGAAATTTACGGCATTCATCTGTTACGAACATCTCGACTGAACAACTCACTAAAGATGAGGCCTTCAAATAGCCATCAAACAACCCACTAAAGTTTGGTAATCATTTATAGTAGCAATCTCATTCAACCCTTCTCGCACTATAACTTTACAGCTTATATAATGAATCTCCTATTTTCTGCTGTTTGGATCTATTTAACTAAAATGTCTCCTTTCTTCTTCTGTCCTGCAGGCTATTGTCAGTTGCTCGAATGGCTCTAGTGAGCTTGTCTTAGATTATCCTACGCCTCGACGTGTGAAGAACACGCAAGATAATTTAAGCCCATCTAATTATCCCCAAGGGATTTCGATCTCTTGGGAATTCTATCAGTTAATTTATCTACATTAACCGCAATAGTCAGGAACCGTGTAAAAACCCCTTGTATGAAGGGCTAATGTATTGTGTTGTATTGTAATGTAATGTAATCTAAGTTTCAACATCAATGAACAGCTCGCTTTGCTACGAACCAACAATTTTCAAAGAATCGTGACATCTCAAACTTCTAGACATCATAATCAAAAGGGAAATGCAAGCAAAAGAGGCTGTGAATCTTGCCATGGAGTAAGGAGAGAAAAATAGCAATACAACTGTTGATCATACTCTATCAAAATGTTACCTTGATGATGGTTCGTGATTAGCCATGAAATCGCTTCTTTTGGAAGAAGATGATGAAGATGAATAAGCTTTTGCCTTACTAGTGGGAAACAATGGGGAGAGAAAGGCAGTATCAGATGAACTATGAACAAATTAGGTCTCATTCGAAGGCCCATTTAGCTGATAAAATTCGATTAATAAGAATAAATTAGGTCTGGTTCAATTTTTCAATAAAATCTGACATTTTAAGTACAATCTTTTGTATCAAATGTACATCTCACTTTTTATAAAAAAATATATATATCTCACTTAAAAGAAAATTATACTAAATTAGTATATCTATTTCTAACGAGAAGTTGTAGTATAATGTGTTAATATTTTTTCAAATACATCAATATACGTGGAAAAATAAACAATTATTGTGTGTAAAAGTAGTTTATAATAGAACGAAGATTATACTTTCTCATTAAAATTTACACTTTTTGAGTTAAATTAACTAAATAGAAGTATATTAAACCTAAAATAACTATAGAAGCATAATCTTATATTAATTTTAATTGTTTACGTTAAGAACATTATTAAAAACTTTTTCTTTTGATTTATCTGTAGGTATTGATCTCAGGACACACGAATGTAACCAAATCCAACAAATTTTTTAAAAAAATTATATCTATATGATAATTTTAATCCGGTAGGCAACCGGTACGGATACTCTTAACCGCCTTTTTCCCTACCCTGTAAAAATCGGACAAAGGGTATCCCAAAACAAATTAAAAAAAAGGCTAAAAGCGGCGGTGGAGAGAGACGGTTAAAAGAGTATTTGCGGCCCCCCTGCCCCCGGCTGTTTCTTTCTCTCCAAGTCCCTCTTCTCGTTGGCCGTTGAAGCTCCGTTTCTCTTGTCCCTCCCTTAAACCCTAAAGCCCCTTGGCAGAGAGAGAAAACACCATTTTTCGTTCTTCATTTTTTCCTCATTGAAGACACGAATTCATCCTCTAATCAGTTCGGTATCGAAACAAATCCCCAATTTTGTCATCTATTACAATGCCTTCATGGTTGAATCCCTTCTCTTCCTCTCGCTCTCGACCGGAGAATGATTCTAAATCGGAGAATCAATCTACGCCGGCTACTCAAACGTCCGGGGAGGAGCCTAGTGACCGCACCTCCGGTTTCGACCCAGAGTCGTTGGAGAGAGGCGCCAAAGCTCTTCGTGAAATTAACAGCTCTCCCAATGCTAAACAGGTCCGATTGTTTTTGGAATTCTAGGTTCTCCTCTTAATTTTACTTTTCAGATGGTCTGATGGGTTCATGCTCTTTGAATTAGGTTTTTGAGATTATGAGAAGGCAGGAGCAGACTCGATTGGCTGAGGTGGAGGCAGAGAAAGTAAAACTGGCAGCCGTTCAACTGCAGCTTGATATTGTGAGTTGCTGAGTCTCCAATTGAATTGCCCTCCCCCTTGTTGTTCAAGAATCTGAAAAAATGAATATCAAGTCCAATAAACTATGAGCATTTGAAGAGAGTTCTTGGAATTCAAAGAAGAGTGTTTGGAGTATTGAATTTAACCATTTTAATGTATAGGTTTGTCTAGCTTGACTGTCTAGAGCGTTGCATAAGATTTTTGAGGAGTTTATTAGTATGTTGGTTAAAGACTAGATTTTGCATGCTACTTTGTGTTGGATGAGGTTAAGAAGAATTTTTTGGCCTTATCAGTGCATAGATATCTGTTATAAATTTGTGTGATATGTGTAGAGGAAGTGGCATAAGCTTACACCACGGATACTGTTGTGGAAGGATGATGTTGATCCCTTCTCTTTGATAACAATGTCAGATGCAGAACGTTGAAATGTTACATCTGTTGGTTTACTTTGTTCACATTTTTCAACCTCCCGTTCAGCTAACAGCATCATGTACTCATGGAATAATGGCCTTGAGACGGTTGTTACCAAAAAACCTTAGAGCTTGTCTTGGTTAAGATTATCTCACCTGAAAAGACTGTAGAACATAAAGGAAAAGTGTTTTGACATGAAAAAGGCCCAACAAGAGAGAGGTCGATCTCACATAAATAATATGTGAGACCTTTTCATACAAGAATCGTAAAAAATGTTGAGGCTTCACGGCTGAAACTTTTATCTATATTAATGTCAATATTGATAATGAAATACAATGTGTAGCTAGCTCCTTTTCAGTTTACCTCACCAAGTGTGATTTCTTGCTTGGCAGGAGAGACAACAGAAAATGGCTGAGGAGCAGAGACAATTATATCAACAGCAGTCACAAGTTAAGGCCCAAGTGATGCGACAGGAAGATGAATTGGCCAGGAAGAGGATGCAGGTATCTATATCAATCTCCTTCACACACAAATGCATGGGTTTTAGAAAAATATTGTTCATGCTTCGCTTCCTTGCAATATTGCTCCTGACTGTATTTTTTGATTTTATTCTGCATCATTATGGTTCTGAACAGAAGCTTTTTCATGGCTTTGGTGCTGCTGCTTATGTGGTTATCCTAGTTTACTCGACTATTTTATCTTGTTTTACAGCAAGACCATGAAACCCAGAGACGAAATAATGCTGAGCTGGTCAGAATGCAAGAGGACTCCTCTTTTCGTCAAGAACAAGCAAGGCGAGCCACTGAGGAGCAGATCCAGGCACAACAGCGTCAAACTGAAAAGGAAAGAGCTCAAATTGAACAGGAGACCATACGGGTGAAGGCCATGGCTGAAGCTGTTGCTCGGGCTCATGAGGCAAAACTAACTGAGGAACATCATCGGAGGATGCTTATGGAGCGTATGAATGGTGAAAGGGAAAAGTGGCTTGCAGCAATTAATACAACTTTTAGTCATATCGAAGGTAATCAATCAATATTCTAAAAATCCAGTACCAATGAAGTTCCTGTTAGCAAGTTGAATCATAAAATGCAAGTGTCTCTCATTTAGCCCATGGTCTGACTGATCTTCGCTATCTGAAATCCTTCAATCTCCGTTCACTTCTGTTAAGACCTGAAATGGGGGATGCCAAAATATAGTGTCTTCTTTTCAACTTCTTTAATATCAATCTTATTAGAACGGGATAAGTTGCTCATACTCGTGCAAAATTTCCATTGTGTATTGATCTTGGTTGGCAGATTGTCCTCCTTTTTTGCTACTCTGTTTTGAAGGATGCTAATGAATAATGGTTTCATCTGCTTTTATTTAAGAAAAAGTTAGGACCTGAAGTCATTAACTTCCACTGGTGCGTCTTTAGTATCGTTATAACACACACTTTTTCATTATTTCCGCAGGGGTTTGAGGGAATTGCTGACTGATCGGAATAAGTTGTTTATGACTGTCGGTGGTGCAACTGCACTGGCTGCCGGAGTATACATGACAAGGTAGATACTCTGGTCCTCTCCTCTCCCTTCCCTTGTTAGCTATCTGGTGTACAAGTGTCCTATCCTACCTTATCATCTGTATTCTCATTATGTGAATGTTGTAGCACTTTTGAATTGGGTTCTCTCACATATTTATAGTGATGGAGTTGCTGCAATAGATTCTCTAAATTGTATGGCAAAGCTCTAGACTTTTCAATAGTTGGGCATGTGTTTTCATACTCTCTGGAGTCTTAGACACATGGGAGAACTGGAGAAGTGAGCAATTTTTGTACACAAGTGAGATAAGAGAAATGGCATAGTTCTTTGGCAAAAAGGTCCGAGCCATTATCTTTGTAGCTTAACAAGAACATGTATTCTGGTGAGGTTTGACAATTAATTTTGATTCTTGCTCTTGTGCTACGTTAGCAGTAGTATAACTTAAATGCAACACAGGTTGCGTTCATAATGGATGCAGAAGTTTTGGTTTCACTGCATTCATCAAGTGATCTCAAACTTTAGGATTTTCTTGAATTTGATAATTTTTTTGTTCATATTTAGGTAATATCCAGGGTTGTTTGAGTGACCAAATGAAGAGGATATCATAAATTTAAAGCTTCTTAATTCATTGTGGCCTTTAACAGCCTGCAGTAGGTCAAAAATTTAGCTTATCTTGACTATCCAGAGTTACAGGATTATTTCCACTTGGAAGTCAAAGTGAACAAATCCAACTTTTTTCTTATTGACTTTACAGAGAAGGTGCTAAAGTTTCTTGGGGGTATGTCAATCGGATACTAGGACAACCATCATTGATTCGAGAATCATCAATGTCTAAGTTCCCTTGGTCAGCAGCTGCCTCGCGGGGGCAAGAAACTTGTTCAATTATGGTCCAGCTGCTGGAGGAAGCAAATCATCAACAGTCAAATCTGGGTTTGAAAATGTTGTTCTTCATCCATCTTTGCAGCGAAGAATCGAGCATCTTGCTCGTGCGACAGCTAACACCAAATCTCACCAAGCTCCCTTCCGTAACATGCTTTTCTATGGACCTCCGGGCACTGGTAAAACTCTGGTTGCAAGGGAAATATCCAGAAAGTCGGTAAGTCTTGACTAATTTTCTCTTTTCTAGATAACCCCTATTTTGTATTTCTATGTGCTGTGTGCACCTTATTCTTTCCTGTGGCGCGGAGTATCCCATCCTGCCCCTTTGCCATCTATAATATCTGAATTTTGGAAGAGGTGTCCGCCTTTAAGTTTATCATGTATTTGTGTCCATCCTTAACTCCTTTGTCTTATGCGGGATGGGTGAATGTTCAATTACTTCTGCATTTTCTTGTAAGGGTTATAATTAGCCATTTCATTTTACCCGTGAAACCATATCAAATTCGAGATATTATATCTTGGCTGATTATTTTCCTTGTAGAGGGGGTTGTGTTGTAGCCTAGTTCAATCTTCAGCAGTCAGCACATCTGTCTGTACCCAGGCCGCCACACCAAACCCCCCAAAAAAAAAAAATCGATGGATGGGGGCTTCTTTTTCTCAATTTTTGGGCCTAGTTGATTTTTTCATTTGAAGCCTTGTTGCTTGAGTAAAGTATTCTGCTCTATTATAGTCAGTAGAGCCTCAATCTCTGAAGCATGTATGTTTGTTAAAATATTTGTGATTGTGAATCTTGCTGGGTTGTTTCCTTTGTGACGACAATGACTTGGATTGGCTGCATGGTTGCACCATATGCTTTGAAACCAATCGCCATTGTCTTATGGTTTGCAGTATAGCCTATAGGTCATTATACTATTTATATCAACCCAGCCCTTGATGACATAGTATTCATTTACTCAAATCATCAAATCATTTGGTGCTCTTAGTATTCGTTTTTTGACCTGTCTGATATGTTTGACAGGGATTGGATTATGCCATGATGACTGGAGGAGATGTTGCACCCTTGGGGGCACAGGCTGTTACCAAAATCCATGAAATTTTTGACTGGGCTAAAAAGTCAAAGAAAGGTCTTTTGCTCTTCATTGATGAAGCTGATGCATTTCTCTGCGAGTAAGTTATTATCTTGGCTCTTCAAAGTAATAAGAAAGACAGTTAATCAATCAATTAACAAGTGAGGGAAAAAA
The DNA here is from genome assembly GCA_021018815.1 of Talinum fruticosum. Lineage (NCBI taxonomy): Eukaryota > Viridiplantae > Streptophyta > Magnoliopsida > Caryophyllales > Talinaceae > Talinum > Talinum fruticosum. The sequence continues at coordinate 2,064,771 of JAITYX010000021.1, forward strand.
TGCTGATCCCATTTGGCAGATTAAGAGTTCGTCTATGTTTGCTTGATTAAGATTTAAGAATGCTAATAACTTGAAGATACAGTCATGAGAGCTGAGTTATGGTGGAGTTCATCATCTTCTCTAGGTTTGTCACTTGCTAGATTAAGAATGCTTATGCCAGATATGGAGAAACAGCGCATGTGTGAGTGAAGCTCAGCGATTTTAATGATTTTTCTGATGCCAATAATGTTTTCCTTTTATCTACTACAGGCGAAACAGCACATACATGAGTGAAGCTCAGCGAAGTGCCCTCAATGCATTGCTTTTTCGGACTGGAGACCAGTCAAGAGACATAGTACTAGTGCTTGCCACCAATAGGCCAGGTGATCTTGACAGTGCCATCACCGATCGAATAGATGACGTCCTCGAATTCCCACTTCCTGGGGAAGAGGAGCGGTACAAGCTGCTGAAGCTCTATTTAAACAAGTACCTTTCCGACAACAATGGAAGCAATAGCGAGTCTAAGTGGGGGCCGGTGTTTAGAATCAGAAGAAAACCACAGAAAATAACCATCAAGGATCTCTCTGAGGCTGTAGTTCGCGAGGCTGCAAAAATGACAGAAGGATTTTCAGGGCGTGAGATAGCAAAGCTCATGGCTGGTGTTCAAGCAGCTGTGTATGGGCGCCCAGACTGCTCACTGGACTCGGAGCTGTTCAGAGAAGTAGTTGACTATAAGGTGTCCGAGCACCACCAGCGAATGATGCTGGCTGCTGAGGATGCATTGCCTGCTTTTGCCTAGTATGCTCCATCATTATTCATTAGGCTTGTTTTAGGATGAGGGAATTTTTGTTTCATATAATTTTTTGAAGCTTATGATTGTACCTCATATTGCTGTATATTGATTCATCCACATATAGGGAAGAGCAGATTTTCTGGAATGTGCCTGCACCTGCTATCCAATTTCAACAAATATCAACTCGAGTTACTACGGAAATAAAGCAATATGATTTTCGTTTGGATCCAAATTGACAATTCTCAAACTGGGTGAATGGTGTGTGTATTCAAAAATGTTGTAAACTTTGAACAAATTTATTATGATGACCTACACCTTGTCTCTGAGACGTAATCCATGTCCAAAATGGCTCAATTCAAACTTGATTTTTGATTTAGATGAGCCACAAATGACAGTATAATACATTGGGAGGGAGAAATTAAACCTAAAACTTAATATACCTGAGAGTTGAGCCTTAACCATTAGATCTACACCTTACTGGTCTCAATTCAAACGTGATCAATAGAAGTAATTTTTCGACTCATTCTTCCTTGATCTGAAGCTGCTAATTACCCACAAAACTGGACTTCTGGAACGACCTACACGTACAAATGTCTGGGCTTTTCTTGAGGAATGCTTTGGCAGTTGGGCGGCCTCAGCCCTGGCTAACTAGTAACTTCCAAACTATATTCGTTCAAAGGTTTTTGTAGGGTGAATATTTACATTGACATTTCCTCTATTTGTCATTTTAATTATTTTTTTATTTTAAAATATCTTTTATTTTATAATTTTAATAACATATTAGTTACTAATTTACTAATTTTTTCTTATCAATTATTTTTCTTGTCCATACTTTCCTCATTTTCAATGAAATCTTAGCATATATATTTTGGTCTTTTAGTAATGAATTTGTCTCAAAGTTGACTCTACTTTGTTATCTATACTATATATAATAGCAATCTTTTCAAAAAATGAAATGGCGGCCTGAGAGTGAATTTAGGAGTTTCGTCCAATAAAAATAATAATTTATCATTGAAAAAAATAGGTTTCCACTCATCTATAAACTATTTTTACTCCATGCCACAATAAATCTAATAATAATAATTTATACTATATCTATCTATACTATCTATACTATATATAATAACAATCTTTTCAAAAAGATGAAATGACGGTCCGAGTGAATTTAAAAGTTTCGTCCAAAAATAATAATAATTTATCATTAAAAAATATGTTTTCACTCATTTATGGACTCTTTTTTATTCCATGTCACAATAATAATAATAATAATAATAATAATAATAATAATAATAATAATAATAATAATAATCTCTACAATATATAATAGTAGTATTTTCAAATTGGTCAAATATTGCAATGGAATTTATTGTACGAACTTAGAATAATCTTAACCATTTAAATTATTTGTCCATTAAATATGAGTCGTTGATGTAAATAATTAAATAAATAAATAATATAATTTACCCAAATAAATTTTAAAAAAAATTTAAAAAGTGGACTTTCCTCCTTTTTTTTTGTGTGTGTGATAATACAATCTTATTAGTATTTTTTTTCTCCTTCATATATTGAAACAAATGTTGAATAATAGTAATTGGCTTATCTGGAATTGATATTTCACCTTTCACGTTTCTTTTTTACTGTTTCAATATCTTAACTTAGGTTATTTTAGTTTCACTAGTTTACGATATAAACATAATAGAGTCGTCGTTTAGGATAATCAAAATTTAGGAATAATTGTTGTGATGAAAAGAGAAAGGAGTTTCAAAAATACTAGAGAACATGTCGAAGGTATGTAGCTTTGAGTTATAGATGCATAATTCTAGCAAGCTTGGTCGCTTTGACAGTTTAGCTTTGCTATTTTGGTATCTCTTGATTTGGGTCTTAATTGAATAATAGTGTGTACTTTAAATTGGAGAGGAGGAATTTGAGATGGTGTCTCGATTTATTAACGATGAATCTTTACACTTAATTTTATGTACATTTTCTTTCCAAATATAGGATCAAAGAATAGAGATTATATAATCAAGGTTGTCATATAATGCTTAAAATAAATTGAACGCATTTCAATAGTTTACCTCAATTAGATGAGATATCTTCATTGTATGTTTTTTACCTAACTTGCTAAATTGCACCAACCCAAAAAAAAAAAATTGTATTACGTTACCCGTCTCTATAATTTGTATATATTATCTCTTAGAAACCATCTTCTTAGTTTATTACCTACTTGATCATTGGTATGATTTATGAAGCCTAATTTGGTAATTATAAAGTTGAATTTCACATTTTTCACTTACTAATTTATCTAAAAGTGAAGTTGTCATTTGTTCTCACCACATTTTTATCTTAAATGATTTTAATACCTATATAATTTCTTACAAAATGATTTTTCTCTCACCATACTTTTATTATTACATGTGAATGTTTACAACCGGTAAATTTATTTTTTAATGAATTTTCTCATTTCCTTTTGACTCAAATGTTATAACTTTTAGAGATTAGATATAGGAGCAAATTCAATTTCGAAAGTGCCGAAGTAAAGCTAAAATATGTGAATCCATTTTTTCAAATTGAGTTGGATGTTGGGCAAATGTTTTGCAAATACAAGCTGATTTAAGGGTGCAAATATAAGAAGATAAGGGGTGGAGTCTCAACATAAAGTTAGTTATTATTAAGAGTTTATAATCTTAGTTTGAAGTTATTTATAACTAACTTCTATTGTCTATAACCTCTTGATGATGACTGAAAAGTGTAGAAGGAAAATGTATTGTCTTTATATGCAGAGGTAGGTAAGAATAGATAAATCATTATGTTCACTTTATAATTTTAAAAACATGAGATCCCATTATGGGTATATGTGTACTTTTTAAGAGTTCGTGTAATATTTAAGTCAATAATGTTTTAGTAGGTTGGTTGCATATAAATATTTATCTAGGCGTCAATTAAGTTAAATTAGTATTGACTTTGTTATAAGTTTGATATTCTTTTATTGATTTGATGTACTTTGTATTATAATATTAATTTGTGACATAATGATATTTATTGTCATCTATATGTCATCTAATTCAATATCTATCAATCATATATTATTGCTTTTCTTACTAATATTTGTCTTTTGATACCCAAATATATTGTCATATTGTTTCTATAACTGTATGAGTGAAGTTTATTTAAATTGTTTGATTCTTAGATATGTTTAACTTCTTAAAGTTTCAAATCACGAGTGTAATTTTAAAACCTTGATGATATTTTTTAATATTCTTTTATTTATTATTTTAGATTCTTTATTTATTCTTTTGAAATTTAGAATGATTGGAAGATGAATGTGTGTTGGATTCTAATGATTTTTATGTGTTGGGTTCGATAACTTTAACGAGTCAAGAAAGCGTTTTCGTTATGAGGGGATAACATGTATAAGAATGTTGTTGAAAGTGACATCATTCAATAAAATCAAATGATAAAGAAAAATAAATTCACAAGTACAACAACGCTATGTGATCCAGGTAATTTCTTAAGGTATGCATTGTACTAATATTGTTACGTGCACGAGCACGGATCCAAACTAGTTATCGTAATAGCTCAAAATGACAAATAAATTGAAACAGACTGTGTATTCACCAACGTATTTGGTTGCACGAAAAAGTTTTCATTAAATGTTTAGGAAGATATATAAATGTAAAATAAAATCCAATTAGAATCTCATACAATGAGGTAGTAACAAACTATGATGAATTTGTCAACGATTTAAGTTAATATTAGTTTCTATAAATAAAAACAAAAAAATATTGTTAGGTGCTCTAGTGGCTTTTTGGAAATCGAAACTTTATTTGGGTGCCTCTGTCAACTTTTCAAGGAATATTTTTCTTAAATTTCTGCTATTATTAGGTATATATTTGCACACATAAGAATCATTAGGTTTTTGGCCTTACATTCAAATATATTCTAAGTACATAGATTCTAGATAGATACTTGGCTAGCACATGACTTTATTTCAATTCACAAATTTTCTCCACTTTAAAAATACCCATTTATTTCTTTTGAATATATTTTTTTACATGGACGAGTATTAAGAAACAAAACATATACCATGGACTCGGGTCTATGAACTCGGTGGCATGATAAAATTTAGGAGAAGAAATTCTATCTTTTTTGAAAAGGGGACCATGAAAATATCAGTGAATTTTAAAAAATTAAAATAAAATACTATTTATAATAATTTGGATTTATAAAACCGGATCCATGGTATAATTTGTAATTAAGATATATGTATTAGGTGATATATAAGAATTTTTCTTCTGCCAATCGATAGTATAAACTGATTTCATTGTAAATTATTAAGCTCTAATTAAAGTTAGTAAAATACCCATTAAAATGTAATTTTTCAAGAAAACAGACATTTTTAATAGATAAATTAATTAACAACATCTATATACTATATAATAGCAATCTTTTAAAAAATATGACATGGCGGCCTCAGAGTGAATTTAGGAGTTTCGTCCAATAAAAAAAAAATTTATTCTTGGAAAAAAATTTTCACTTATATATGGACTCTCTTTTACTCCTTGCCAAAATAAAAATAAAAATAATAATAATAATAATAATAATAATAATAATAATAATAATAATAATAATAATAATAATAATAATAATAATAATAATAATCTATACACTATATAATGCCAATCTTTTAAAAAAGATGACTTGGTGGTCTAAGAGTGAATTTAGGAATTTCGTCCAATAAAAAAAAAATAATTTATCATTGAAAAAATATAGGTTTCCACTCATATATGAAAATTAAATAATAATTAATCATACTGATTAATTCATAAAAATAAAAACAAAGCTAAGTAGAAAATTAATAAATAATAAATATAATAAATTATATAATAAATTAAATAAAAAATCTGAAAAAATATAAAAGTAACCTAAAACCCAAAAATATTTTTTATAATTTTCCAGAAAAATTAAACAGAATTAAACAGAATTAAAAATAATAAAATAATAATATAATCTTAAACACAAAGTAAAACAAATAATAAACTGCAGTAAATAAATGAGAAAATAAATAATTAAATTACCAGAATATTAAAATTATTTTTTGGACCTGAATATATCCTAAACACCTAAAATCAAAATAAAAAACTAAATTTATAAATTTATTAAGTTAAAGACTTGCTTTAACCTAAATTAGAAAAAAATCTAAAAAATTATCAAATTAGTTATAAAAACTAAGAAAATTAATACTCATAGATTAAAAAGATTCTAACTAAACCCTATAATAATATAAAAATAAAATTAACCGAAAAGACTAATATTATTCTAATTTCTAACAAACTCGACTAAAAAATAACAAAAACGAAAAGAAATGTAATCTGAAAATTAAAATATATTAACACAGAAAATAAAATTAATATATATAGTTATGTATTTATTTATTTAGGATTTGGATTGTATATTAGCTCTCATTTATTTTTATGTATATTGATATGCAATATTATTTTGGGCCTGAAATATAATAATTTTGTCTAACATTATTAATTTTTCATTGTTGATGGCTTTTTTGACTTGGTGTCATAAAATTGTATTAGTTCAAAATATATTTATTATAAGAATTTTTAAAATTAAAATCAATAGGAACATGTTATAAAAATAATATTTAAATATTTAACTATCCGAGGAAGCAATTTGGTTATTACACTCATCCTATGTACATAATGATTTAATAAACCTTAATAAATCATAAATTAATATAATAAAAATATAACAACTACATATATACATGATATTAATAATTAAAAATGCCTACAAGATAGAAAAGTATGATTCAAATATGTCGTGGAATAAAACGTAATGAATAAAAACTTAGGAATTATATTGCTTCAGTTTGTAATTTGTGTTATGTTTAAAGGATTACAAACTTAATATGCCAACTTTTATTAAGCCCATAGGACTTCAAATAAATTTATTTGTCTCAAAATTTTTGCACAACATACGGATCATTTTTTTGTTACAAATACGGTTTATTTTAGTTTCTTCCTAACATGTCTATCTCGTGACTTATTATTGACTAACATATTTAAATCATATCTTTTACTATTGTAAGTTTTCTAAATTATTAAAAGATGAGTATTTGCCATCAAACCTCCCCGCCATCTTGAAATAGCACTTTATGTTACTCTTATTATGTTAATTAATTAAGAGGAAGAGTTGTGTTTCGATGGAAGCAATTGATTGTTAATCGAGTAAAGCATGTATTTATAAAATCTCAATTGTATCAATATTTTTACCCCATCGATTCACTACTAAAATCGCGATCAATTTTCAATATAGGTACAAAACACGAGATGATTTTATTACCCTACGCCGCGAATTGACGACCTATCATGCCCTTTACTATGATACAAATACCTATTATTGTTAAATATATTTGGTTCACTTCTATCATTATAATATTTTTCACTATTAATCTCAATATAAGTAGTTATTATATGTTTAATTATCTTTGTGTGCAGAGGTAGGTAAGAATGGATAAATCATTGTATTCACCTTATAATTTCCAAAAAAAAAAAAAAAAAGAGATCCGATTATGGTTATATGTATACTTTTTAAGAGTTTGCGTAATATTTAAGTCAATGATGTTTTAGTAGTTGGTTGCACATAAATATTTATCTAGGTGCCTATTAAGTTAAATTAGTATTGATTTTGTAAAGAGTTGTGAGTTATAAGTTTGATATTCTTTTATTGATTTGATGTACTTTGTATTGTAATATTAATTTGTGACATAATGATATTTATTGTCATTTATAGGTCATCTACCTCAATATATACCAATAATATATTATTCCTTTTCCTACTAATATTTACCTTTTGATACCCAAACATATTGTCACACTATTTCTATAACTATATGAGTTAGGATTATTTAAATTGTTTGATTCTTAGAGGGGCTTGACTTCTTAAT